>ML776612.1:432024-473220 GCA_009831015.1 Picea engelmannii
TCCGTCTTAAACCGGTCGGCCGGTTCGGTTTTTCAACCGGTTCGACCCAGTCAGCTAGCAAACCGGTCAAACCGGCCGGTTTCGGTTCGAACCGGCCGGTTTTTAAAACACTGGTCCACACATGCTGTAGTGCTCACAGTAGCGTGTACACTCGGGCTGTCATAAGGCAACCCATGTGTACACTTGGGTTGTCATAGGAAATCCCGCATGGACATAGGGCCGACCTTTTAAAGTTTGACGCCCCTCCAAAAAATGAACTTAAATGCATAAAGAAATAATTAAATTGCAATAGGGGGTAGTGTATACTTACTTGGTCCAAGCGGATGGTTGTTTTGTCCACTAAGGCTCCTGAAATCAACTCTTTTTCACAAAGGGATAGTTTTGGCTTTTAGTCAATTTCTCAATTAGTAATGGTGATAATGAGCTACCAGCTTCTATTTATAGACATTTTGGCCTCTTTTTGTCATTTTTTGGACCTTTTTGTCATTTTTTCTAAACTGAAAATCATTTAGTATGGTTCAAGAGTTTTCTTTGGATTGTCACAAGAAGTGTTACTTTGGGTATTGAGAATTTTTTTGGAGTTTTGGGTCATTTTGAAGGTCCTTTAGTAAAAATCCACTTTTCCAACTCGTTGCATTTAAGTTAGGATTCCACCTCCACTTCCTACATCTTGTTGTCTCTTCTACTTTTCCATAGGATTGATCCCACCGAGTTGTGACATGGAACCATCATTGTTGCTTTAGAAGTGTCGTAATTTAGTGGTAGAGCCTACCTTCACATGGATGCCCTAGGTAGATCCTGGTTGCATTTTGGTGTCCATACTGTCAGTAATGACTATAGGCCCGTGAGTCCTTATTAGTTTTTCTTGATTATGAGTTTGAGCCTTATTTGCATGATTCCTTATCACTCTTGACCTCACCCTCGGGACTCCCAAAACTTAACGGGTCTTATTTTAAGCCCTTTTCAAACCCTCTAAACATGAAAAGATTGTCGAGCGATCTTGTTGACCTTCACGCTTGCTAAACTGAAATTTGAAGTCACATCTGTCCGGTGGTAGTTTACCCATTTTTCGGTCTGGATGGTCAACTGTATGAACAAAGGTATACTCTAGGAGCCTCGGTTCTCTAGAAGAGTATTCTCAGGTATAGTCTTAACCCTTTTTCAGGCCTGAGGGACTAAGTTTACGAAAAAGGAACCCCCACGGAGTCCATAGTTAATCTCTTTTCAGACTCCCTAAAATTGAAAAGATCGTCGAGTGACCTTATTATTTCACACTCATTAAAATGGTCCAAAAGAACATTCCTGACAGAGTCCATAGTTAAGATTTTTTCAAACTCCTTAAAAATGAAAAAAATGTTGAGTTAGCTTGTCTTTGTCACACTCGTTAAAATGGTTTTGAATAGACATCTTTTCGGTGCTAGTTTACCCCTTTTTCGAGCTGACTAGACTACCTTCGAAAAAGGTACCCCAGTGGAGTTTCCTTTTACATTTTTTCAGACTCTCTAAAAATGAAAAAACTTAGAGCTTACCTTCTCTGGGCTCATTAAACTTACATCAAAGGACATTATCATTGTGTCTTGTTAAACACATTTTCACTACTGCATGTTTGGCCTAATGTCAGCTCTGTGTTGCTCTCAATTGAACCATATGAAGCATGCCTTGTAACACAAGACTTATAGAACTTCTCCTTTGCGTCTTGACACCTTGACCCCTGGAGGGATTTATCTGAGTGTCCTTGCTCTGAACATCAGTCTTGTCCTTGTGCCTAGAACTAGTATTTTTGCGACACTCGTTCCTCCTTTGTAACGTAGCATTCTTTTATTCTTTTTCCGAAATTATTGAAAAAGACAAAAAAAAATCAAATATACCCCAAAAAGAGGAAGGGGAAATTATTTTCATTTTATTGGCAGCACAATGAGTCACCCTTGGACAAAGGACGTCCTTTCGTTTGTTTGTCAAGATTTTGGATTTAATATGACCTTAGGAAGTTGTTCTTGCTACATAGAGTTGTGTCCTCCTCGATTTGTTTATTCTTCCAAACATATGGAGAGTTTGTGTTTCCTCCTGCATCGTAAACTTATGGGAATACCATGTTGCCTGAGCCTCATCATTCATCGTGCTATTGTCCAAGGGAAGTTTTTACCAAGCCTGATTTGACCCTTCTACAGTTTGTCTCTTGTCCTCATACCCGACCATCCTGAAAACCCAATCAACTCTTTTTTCAAAATCAATGAAGCCTTCAGTATGATCATCAAGATCCTCTAGTCCATGCCTGATGATCCATTGAAGACCTCTAGGTAGTGAAGTCGTACACTCATATTACACTCCTACCCGAGTTATGGAAGATTTTGAAGTTGTTTCTCAAGCTCTGAAGACCCCATCTCCAGCCATCAGGCCTTATCAGCTTCTAAAGAAGATGGATACTATGCATGTATATCTTTTTGATTTCGAGATGTAGATTTGATGTGTATTGCTTGCGGCTACACTTTATATAGTTATATGACATGGATCTGCAATGTATTTGATTGGCAGCCATGATTGTATTTCATCCCGAGCATGGGTATGCCCACCTCGATGAGACAATTGTTATTTTGCATATGGACCTCCCAAATTCTCATCCCTGGGCTCACTGGTTTGGTACGCTGATAAAGATTGATAATGTATTTCATCCATCAGATGCTCTTCTGACCTCACACATTAGGGGGCATCTGTTATAACCCTAATTTTCACCAAACATGCTTACCTGGCATCAAGCCATCTCATATTCCTTATTTTCCAAGCCACTACTAAACAACTCTTCTTAAAAACACCATTTTTAAAGGCACACACACCCTGCTCCACTACTGCATGCGTGTACATGCTAGCAGACTCACTACAGCCCACATGTACCTACAAAAGCAAGAAAAATGGAAAGTTGATGATGGAACACACATTTTTGGGTAAGTTAACTAAACCTTTCAACCATGCATAACTGGTCACTCAACCAAATACCTAGCTCTTTCTAGCCTATAAAAGAAGGGGTAGGGGTCCCATGTGAAAGGAGCCAAATCATAGCAAAGAAACTCTACCCGAATTAGTACTCCCCTTGCCTCAACCTTTTGCAACTATTGTGTGAAGAAGACACATATTCAAAAGAAGTTGGAGCACAACTGAAGAGGAGCCCAGGACCATATTTGAGGAGCAGTGGTCGATCTCACTATTGTAAGGTATTCTTGTGAGATTAATAAAAGGAGTACTTTTCCCATCCCGCCATATGAAGTTTTCATTGTTTGAATATTGATTATATGTTGATTAAATCTCTAACCCATTAGTTCATAGATCAAATTCATGTGGAGTTATTTGTTTGTCTTTTGTGAATGCAGGTCAACATTGGGAGGAGAGTTGTAGTCAAAGAGAAACCTAGCGTGAAAAGGGATCGACCTCAAACACAGAAAATAAGGTACGCCAACTTGATCTTTTTAACCTTGTATTTGCATATGAATAATGGGGTTTAGGCATGGGATGATGGTAAAAAGTAGGAAGCTTTAGTTCATTTCTGCATGCATGATAAAACCCTTAGTGCTAGTCCATAGGAGGGATTTCCCACCCACAACAATCACTACACGTAGACCGACCACGATAAAAGAGTATGGGGGACTAAACTCCACTAGTTGGGGAATGGGGGGATAAAAGTTAAGAAAAAGTGGCTACGATAAGGAGCTTAAGCCAAAAAGGAATATTATATTAATATTTGTTAAAGTATAAAGTATGGATAATTATTTTATCCTAAGTTCTAAGGATGGGGACAAGTGGGCCAAAGTAGCTCCCAACATGACAAATGTCAAGTTGGGGACATGCATACATATAGTTTGGAATTAGTTCATTTTCCATTATGGGGGTCATCCATTTGATCATTCCATCATCATTCACACACTCATTGAGCTATCCTCCATACCTTCTTATCACTATACATGAATCTATATCCATACCCATACCTATTTGTGTAGCTGGTTAGCTTGGGAGTTGGACTGAATAAGTGGGTTGTCAGGCCCTTGGGATATTGGAGAGGTGGGTTGTCAGGCCCATGAGCAATCTCTTTGCGTGAGAGAATTGTTGGGAATTTATTTCTTGAAGGTGCTAAAATGCAACTACAGGGCTCTGAGTCTTCCTGTCTAGCCTGCTACTGAAGCCCGGAAAGGAAGTGGGGCAGTCGAAGGACCGTTGACTAGAGAAGGTACACACTTCCTGGGGTGGGACAGACATGTGGGGAATAAAGGACTGTAGGCTGTTAGTTTGATTCAGCACCTGTGATGGAGTCTTTCCTATTGTCTGAGATAGTCAGCCTGGTTAGGAATCCCTTTACCCAGGTGGAGTTTAGTCCTAGCTCGAGGGTGACCCACTGCTAAGAGTGATGAGTAGTGTGGTCTAAGGCTGGGAGGTTCGTGGAAGGTTTGCACGCAATTGGTGATATTATTGCCAAGATAAGTGTCAATTTTTTGATAAATTTACATGTTGCATTATTATTTACATGTTTATTTTTATGGTTTTATCCTATGTGTAGTTATAACTCTCTTTATATTTATGGGTATTTCCTGTATATGCTTCATGTATATGTTTACTTTTATTTTAGTATGAATCCGTGCTTTTACATAATGTATTTGCCTATTTACATTTTATATGTAAATTTCTGCAGGATTTTTGTGTGTATATGTTTTAATTGCATGCAGTTGGAAAAATTTATGTGGCATAGCTCAGTTGGATGTTGGGTATGTTATAATATGTTGAATAGAAAATAAAAGTGTTTTCTAGAGTAGCATGGCTTGGCATGGGTGGTTGGGGATGTTACAATGCGTGGAGTCTTGATATTATTTTTCCAAGTGGCATAGATGCTCCAACTTCTTTAGCACAGTGGCCAACTCCTTTTCATCCCTCCTTTCTCTATCCAACATGGAATCCGTGATAACCATCCCTGTGCCGATAAGCTCGAATGTCTTGGTGTGATCTGTGCTGATAAGTTTCTCCTCCATAGTGATGAGAATCGATTTATCTATCGTGAGCCTTCTTTTTTGAGTGGTCCTCTTCATGATGGCTTTCCTCTTTCTATCATACATGATCACTTGTATGTTAGAGACCTCATCAATAGGCTTGGGGATTTGTTGTTCTCCCTAGGTTAGAGTGTTTCCCAGGCTCCCGTCTGTGTGTATATGTTCTAGGATTGATTCCTGAACTTATTTTATATGTTTTGATGGCTTGACCTCCATTTGTAGTTCATCGGTTGGTAAGGTATCGGCCAAGATTGAAGAACCAGGAGTAGGTTTAGTACTTACTTGGTAATCGGCTGTTGAGGTGTCAATTTATTGTTGTTGAACTTCCTATTTCTGACTACCCGATCCTAGCTCATCCCTCGATCTGTCTTTTGGGGTTCCCAACAGGTCAAGAAACTTAGTGTCTAAGACACTTTCTACCTCATGGTCTCTTTGTAGAAGGTTTTGAATTGGAGCATCGGGACTTGGGGTAGATGCCTTCTCAAGTTCCTTTTCCTTTGTAATCGATATTGGAGTTACTAGGGAAACCTATGAACTATCCTCATCATCATAGCTGGTTATTATATCGAAGAGGGGGTTTGATACGCCTGTTCCACCTGATGTCCTTGATACCTCAGGCTGGGTTGGAATTGCCCCCGATGATCTGATCTGTGGTGATGGAACTATAGGGTTTTTTGGATCGACGATTTCTTCTGGTTGTATTGATTCGAAGCCACTTGGATCTCCTCCGATTGTAATTGGTTTGTCCGATCCTCGTCATCTCTACAAGATCATGATCATTTTGTAACTCGTCAATTATTCTCTGGGATCCCTCTAGTAACAACAATCCTCTCCTTTGTGCCTTTGTTGTCTCTGCTACTCAGAATTTTTACCTAACTCTTAGAGCCTCTTGAGATGATTTCTCTATTGTCTCCACCTGCTCGTCCATGCCGATATCCTTGAACCTAGTCATGTTTGGGTTTCCCTTCCTCTGTACTACCTCCTCCCAGTACGGAGCACATTCTATAAAAAAATCATCCTTAAATTTGTCATGTGTGTATGACCAACAACACGATACCTGTGAAGCATGTTGGGGGACCAAGCCTTTAGGGTCATTCTTACGAAATTGTCCTATCAGGAACCTAAATTCGAGTTGGCTCAACCCTTCTTGTTTGGCTTGAGCAGTGTCTTTCACTATATAAAACCCCACATTGAAACCATAGGGTATGAAAGCCCGTTTCTTGTCCTTAACTAGTGTAGAGTTATATCCCTACAGGATAGTCTGATAGAAAATTTCTCCCACAATGAGCCGGTCTGGGACATGAGAAGGGATCAAATGTGGTGCTCTGGTGGCCCCAAACACCCTGCTATAAGTTGTGTGTTCGTCTAGGTACTAGTGGCCTACCTTTGATATCCTTTTCTTGGCTTCTACAGACATCCTTGTGCATCCTTTTTTTAAATAAAATGAAATATATCCAAGCGATGAATTGATTGAAAATAAGGGCATATGATTTATTGTACCTATTCTCCCATAATATGTTGAAGTAGACATGAACAGGAAGTTCTGCAATGTGCCAACTCATATTCATCCCGGTGAAGACATTTCTTGCACAGATAACATCGAGTAAGTACAAGTCCATGTGAAACACAGGAGATTCTCCTTCTTTCGGTGTCTAGGCATGCTATACACAGATGCTCAATTGTTTGGAAATTGTTGCTCCCCATTTGAAGCTACTCCCAAAGATCACCATAGTGTATGCCAGGGGCATCCATGCTTCCAAAAACTTGGAGCTGTCCTTTTCTCCATATAGTTGGCATATGAGTGCCATCAAGTAGATGTATGGCTCCATCAAGTTAATTGTCCCATACCAACTATTTCTCTAGTTTGTAAAATTATTTTCCTCCTTCCACCATGAGGCCATCAATTGGCTAGTGTCATGGAATTCATAGAAATTTACCACAAAGTCTTTGTTAAGTCTCTCCTCTGGTTCCTTGATCTTGTAGTACTTTTGAAATTATGTTGGGAGAGAAAATCCGACACACCCACCATTCTCATCATTGATCAGGCATTTATGCATGTCTGTGTGATTAATTAGCCAATCCAACACCTCAATGCATGGGAAGAATAGCATTTGGGAGGATACCATGTGCAAGAACGAACGTCAAACGTTTGAGAAAACTTGATCATTTAGTGCCCTTACATTCGAGTCGTTGTGTGGGGTATACTCCAGGTACTCCTCCTAGCTGATTCTGTAGAATAGATCTCCCCACTGTGGGAGAATTGTTTTGGATCCAATGGTTACTTTTGTATCGCCGAAGACCGACATTTGAATGAAAGTTTTCTTCGTTGAGGTTTTAATGACCGGATCTGCCCTGGGAGCATATTCCAATTGCCTCACAATACCAGGAGAAGAACCCTTACCAATTGTCTGGTCGTCGGCTTTCTTGGAGGCATTTTCTCTTTAGCTAGAACATAATTAGACACTATGTAAAAGATCAAATGCATATATATAACAAATTACGAATGATGAATTGATAAAATTTAACACATACCTCTATTGCTTGTTTAACCTAGTTTTGAAGGTCTGAGGATCAACACAGACTTGAGATTATCACTTTGCTTCTTCGAATGCTCTGGAAATGGAAACTTGTGCACATAATAGAAGTGTTTGAAGCCGTTTGAATGATTTAAACAAAGATGATCTTACCTTGTCGCATCATCTTTTCAATTCAGGATATGATTGTGGTTCTAAAAAATCTTCCACCAGATCTTCATTACATTTTAAAATTTAATTCGATCGCAGGTCGATGGCATGGGCGCAAGTTGTTACGTGGCCTATCGGTGATCTCAAATTCCTATTTTTTCAAACGACACACAGAGTAGATATGCATGCACGATGAAACATTAACTGGCCTATTAAATGCCAGAATACAATCATATCTCGTGCTGAAGACATCCCAGCATTTCGTTAATCTAGCTGGTGGATCGGGGGTCGGGGTTTCTCTTGACACTTTTCATTGATATCTCTATGTAAAAATATCTTACGCCGATCAATCTTGTCATACAGAGATGACATGGCAAGAATGACTTGGAGGTGTGACTAGGACACTAGGAATGTTAAGATGACTCAGGACAAAACTAGGCCGTACGAAACCCCTATGCGACAAAGACACGTGGCACTCGAGACCAACGTCTTCGTTTACTCGTGTTATTCAGAATCAAGAATTTTCTTAAGCTATTTTTTCTAACAACCGATCCTACCTTGTCGATGCTGAAAAGTATCAAGGATCAATGATCTATGATAATATTACCCAAGTGCTCTTCGATTAACTCTCTTGAAAAAATTATCGATGTGGGAAGTGGATCGCGGATCGGCGATCGGAGATACATCAACGCAAAAAAATTTAGTGATTCAACTCATCGAGATTTCATCAACCCCAAACCAATGCATCTGTTATCAGCTATAGGGAGTTTATCATGGCTCATGTCTATGTCTATTACTCTCATATTTTGTCAATGTCGTTGGTGATCGGCTGTCTCCTGACACTATGTGGAGAAATACTAACACAAATTTACTCTACCTTTTTCTTACATCGATGGTGCATCGGTGATCGACGATTATTATTATAGTGTGGCCCTTTTATCTTCTCAGATGTTTCCTATGTTGAACACAAGAGCACGCTTATCATAATGTTAGCTGCAGATCTTTAGTTGTAATGCCAAGTTCTTTTTAGACACCAAGTTTCATTTAACAATTGCAAATAAAATAAATTCGATAGATAAGAGTCATGAAAACAAAACAAAACATCCCTCCATATTGAACTCAATTCAAACAGTAAAACAAAAGAAACAAGTGGTACCCAAAAGTGAGAGAATTTCATAAAACCTTTTAGGGTGTGTTGAGCACTCAACACCCTCTTTTCGAGGAACCTTAAGTGAAGAACTTGACCTAATTCCTAGATATCCTAGTGCGCCCTAGCCTAGCACACCTCCTAGTACTCTCAACAAGCTAATGCATCAAGTTTGAGTTTTTGGTCAAATTCAAAGGTTGACCAAGTCAAAGCAGTCATGACTTACTCTATGAAGTCAGAAACAAGTTAGAAGGGGCTTATAACATTAGAGCATGGAAAACAAGGATTGACCTCATCCTTTCCAAAAATAAAGTGTTGGATATCATGAAAGGAAAGATCATGGAGCCACAGTTTGAAGTAGAAAAAGAAAAGGAACCTCAGAACATTGCAGTTATGGAGAAGTTCAAGGACAATGACATCAATGCTCTGAGTTTCATAGTGGACTCTGTAAAATACCACTTGATATCCTACATCTCTCATCTTGACTCATCTAAGAATATGTACGATGCCCTAACTAACCTATTCTTAGTTAGAAACATTGGACAAGTGATGACTCTAAAGAATGAGCTCCGTGACATGAAAATGAATGATGATGATAGCATAACATTATACTTTGTAAGAGTATCTCAGTTAAAAGATCAACTACAAGCTATTGAAGAAATCATTTCAGAAAAGGAACTAGTAAATATAGTACTCAATGGCCTTCCCAAGACATGGGATGCATTTGTCGCAAGCATGAAAACAAGAAAGGAGTATCCCACATTTTAAGATCTTTGGACTTGATGTGCACAAGAATAATCAAGGATTAGTGCAAAAGAGAAATCCCAAAATAAATATGATGACCAAGCCTTCACAACAAAGTTCAAGAATTTCAAGAATAAGAGGAAGTTTGTCTTAAGCAAGAAACCAAATCAAGAAAAGGATATGTCAAAAATACAATGCTTCAACTGTCAAAAACATGATCACTATAGGAACCACTGTCCTGAGTTAAATAAAAGGAAGGAAACACATGAAGCAACAATTTCTGAAGAAAAGGAACCCTCAAAGAAGGTTAAGCAGGATGAAGCAGATTTTGTGTTCTAGTCAAGGTAACAATATTCTTTTATAACATAGTTCTTGTACATACCATGTTTACATAGTTCCTATACATATCATGTGTATCTTTTTCTTAGAATAAAAGATGGTCAGTGAAACAATACCTATAAAAGAATAACAAGATAAGGATTTCTATTACGATGACTACAAGTCAAGTAATGTACATGAAAAAGATGAAGTATTTTGACAATCCTTGGTGACAAATTCCTGAGGAATCTATTATATAAGTAACAATTGCCAAATAGGCCAAAATCAATATCAAACTTGAAGAGAACCAGAAGGATTCAAACCAGAAAGAAGTCAGCAATCAAGAGGAAATTAGAATAAGACTTGTGACACTTTGCATAAGTCAATAAGGACACAGACGAAAGCATGGACTCTCTTAGATGGAGGGAGTTGATTGCAGAATTCCAAAAGAATAGAATGCATTTATGAATGAATCTAGGATTAGGAGGGAGAAAATCCTAAACGATATGATCCATTGAAGGATTCATGAAGATTATAAATTATATGTCCATGTTCCCCATTGAAAGTAGCATCCATGAAGAGCAACATGTGTTTAGTTTGACTCTAGAAGAAGTCTTCTTCGAAAACAAGGCTTAAGTATCCTTGGTTGTCCATCTACATCTATGTTCCTAACATGAAAGGAAGAAGTTGGAATCTCTAGGAAGGAAGGGAATGGAATCTATAGAAGACTCCATGGACCCCAAACCTAAAGAGGAACATGAGGAAGAACATGAAGTTTCCAAGAAAGAAAGAAAACCCAGAACAACCAGTTATTATATCGAGAATCATAAGACTACTAGCATGGTTTGAACCCACTAGAATCAATCAAGGAAAAGGAATGGAAGTTGTGATTATGAATAGTATATGTAAGAAATTGTGAAAAATACTTATGAATGGAAACATTGGGAGATTAAGAACTAGAGGTTCTTCCAGAAGGAGGGAGAAGACTATGACGATAACTTGTTCTAGTAAATCAAATATATCTATATTTGAGCTATTATATCTCTTATAGTATCCATGGGTTGGAGTTTACATCAGATAAATGTAAATATTGTTTTTCTCAAACAGAAGAATTGAAGAAGCATATGTAGAGAAATCTCAAGGTTTTGAGGTATACCAAAAAGAGACCCATGTATGCAAATGGAAGAAGACCTTGTATGGATTCAAGAAACTTGATGCATAGTATATCATATACAACATAAGCATGGAGAAAAATTCCTATGACATAGAAAGTCCATCAGAATGGTTACTCAAAAGTATGGGACGATGGATTGCAAAACCATGGAAAAATCCCATGATAACATATCTGAAGAAGTTGAGAGACTCTAATCCAGTAGACCCGTCTCTGTATCGACTATTGATTGGCTCGTTAATGTATTTGGAGAATACTCAATTAGATATTTTCCTTGTGGGAGGTTTGAGTTATGATATACAATTGCATGGATTTATTAATTCAGATTGGGTAGGGAGTGTAGATGACAAAAGAAGTGCTACTTCGATATGTTTTAGTTTGATATTTTCCAGGATGTCGTGGGCTAGTAGGAAACAAAGGTTTGTTGCACTAAACACTATATAAGCAGAGTATATTGTAGCTTGTGATGCTTGTACAAAAGTAGTGTGGCTCCATAAGTTGGTTTATGGACTGTCTAATCAGGTGTTGAATTCGACCATGATATATTGTAATGATCAAATCTATGTGAAGCTTACAAAGAACTCAGTGTTCCATGATAGGTTGAAGAACGTTGAGATAAATAATTATATTTTCCATGATAAATTTCACAGGGGAGAAGTGGTTCTCCAGTATATCTCCACAGATGAGCGGATAACAGATGTTTTGGTAAAGCCTCTGTCCAAGATGAAAAGTTTGCGTACTTAAGGGACAAGTTGGGGCTCATGGAGATGACTTCCTTATTGAAAAAGGAAGTGATTACTCCCAGGTTGGGAGGTGTTAGCACTCTATAAATTTTGTCTGGCTGAATAGACAAAAGACAGAGTTAACTATTTCAACCTACTTCAGAGTTGGGCACTAGCCTGCTCAACTCAGAGAGGGTTGTCTCATGTCACTAGGTATTTCTTTGATAATCAATGGCTAAGTTTGGTTTGTTTAGGGGTTTTATAAAGTTGTTGGCAAAGGAAAGGGGGTGAAATTTGGGGCTATGCAATCAAAAATGAATAAAGCAGTGGCAGGTCATTAGAACTATCTAGAGGAGAAAGGATAAATGAGGCAATGAGTCTGAGTTTTTAAAATTGAAATCTGCATGGTGAAAGAGGAAAAGGAAAACAAATCATTGCATCAAATCATATTGAAATGAATTCAGAATTAGTTAAGAAGAGGATTACATAATTTAAATTGCTAAGTCAAGAGTGTCATAAGACGAATTTCGGACTCTTAACTCTCCAACTTAAAAACAGGAAAATGTAAATGGGATTTCGAAGACACAAGAAATACACACTATGAGAGAAAACATAACTCATATCACAGCCATTAGAATCTTTTCGTAAACAGTTCAAAATGCTTCTGCATTGTATATTCACTTTAGCTCCATGGATTTACAAAGTCTTCCTTCTGCGAGGGCAGGCCCCTCTTCGGTCTGTCCCACTCTTTATTTTTCTCTATAATAGTATATATAGGTAAATTACATCCAGGATTCAGAACAAATCATCTTCCCCAAAGTTCCAAAAATAGTTGTCGGTTACAAAAGAGTAACGTACAACAACTAAATTCCTATTTTCTAGGAGACATTATAAACAAAACTGACATATTTGCATTTTTTTCCTTGAAGGCCACTTGTCAATATTATTACAAAATTCTCTGACACACACTAAATTTAGACTGCAATCTATTTTGTCTTGGAAATTTCTTCTTTTAACGTATCAAGCCATGCAGGTTGGTTTTCCCCAACGCTTTCGACTACCTCATCTTTTACCTCTGTCTTCTGATGCTTGCTCTGTTTCCTCTTGACATCTCATGTATGGTGTTCGCCCATGTATCCATTGATGATTAAATCCTTCATGATGGGATTTAATATGACCTCTTTATCCGCTCATATCTCTCTCAAAGTCTTTTTATAAAATTTCGTTGCTAAGATTCGAGCAACCAATTTCTCTCTCCTTCAATGATGAATTTTTCATATTAGTTGAAAATCCTGGTTCACTAGAGGCCATTTGGTCTATCGTATCCATTTTATCTGGTTTTACAGAAGGCATGAAATTCTCTTCCTTAGCCGAATGATTTGACCTGTAATTACCCAGTTCTGAAATAGAACGTAAATTGCCCAAAACAGTGTAATGTAACCCATGTTTTGAATGAGAATCGTCATTGAGTTCCAATCATGAAATACTGACAAGAGTACTTGCATGTACATTGGTTTATCATGTTTAGACAATTTGTTTCTAATGATAAGCCTTCAAGTTGGTTATCTAGTGGTGCTCACTTAGCATTGGATGGACGAAAAGTACTCGAACAAGTGGTGTGAGATGATTTGATCGGCCGTCACTTTACCCTCCCCACATGCAATCTTTAGATTTGACATATTTAATGATATTAGAACACATGACATTGGGGCATGGTTGAGCAGTTTCGTGCTCACCCACTTTTCTCCCCGATATTCTTCTGGAGGTTCCATGTGTCCATGGGTTGAAACCATGGTATTTTCCTCGGCCCACTCTCTAGTGCTTAACCTCCACATTATTTCCTCACCCAATATGTCTCCTAATTGTTGATATGGGTTGCTTGATATCTATGTCCCACCGGGTCCCATCACTCCTACGTCTCCACCAATTTTAACCCTGTCCACCAGATATGACCCCACCTGCTAGTCTAACACTCCTCTATATTTATTTAGTGTTCCACCAAATCTCAAGACTTGGATTCCAAGAAATTATTATAGTGACAACATAGGCTCCAACTGGGGATGCTATCCTCCCTACGAGGTAGAAAGGAACGCATAGTCCGGGTGCCTCATCCATGGGTTGTTCCCATAATAGGTTGCTACCTTGTTCTAACCTATCACTAGTGTCTGCTGAAACCAAAATCTGCACACTACTCTCTATTGGCTACTGAATATACCACTAGAAATATGACTGTATACACTACTGGAAATCCAAAAAATGCCCGACCAACAATCTTATTTTCACTTACCTACCTTAAAACTTCTGAAATGAATACTCAATCAAGTGATGCTAAAGTGCCAATGCAACCAATTGAGCAATTGGATTCCCAATTTTTCTCTGTTCACATCTTTCTTAAGAAGACAGACAAATGTAAGAGATGGCAGCTGAAAGAAAAATTTGAATCCAAAACCTGAGATTACGAATGAAACAAACTCCTCATTCACTAAATATTGTAATAGGATGGCCACAGGATCTCAAAAATCATGAAAAATCATTTCGTCTTGATGAGAAAAAACAGAAAGACAAGCTTCTTCCATAAGTGTTTGTTTCTCTTACTCTATTTCTTCAGTTCTAGGAACACTTTCAAATGAAATGCCAGCGATAGATTTGTCTAATATTCCATGCATATCAACAAAAAATTCATACATCCTTGAACATCTTTAAATATGACAACCATACTATGTGCATTAGGGTTATCCTCTTGTTTATCAAATGGTTCTAATTTGGTTTTATTAATCTTCTGGAAATTTGTTTGATAACTATCATTTTGACATTCAAATGAATTAATGAAAATAAGTTCCTACTCATAATATCCTTGAAAATGTGAAAATATAGCAGCATGCACTATTTCACAGTTCAGAGTTCCCATGGATGCATTTTCATAATCATGATTTTCAAATGAACCAAATAAAACCACTGCCTCTTCATTATCTTTCTCTATTTCTGGTTGAAAAGTGGCATACGTTGTTTTGTTTATTTCTTGAAGCTCTATTTAAATTTTTTTTTCACTGCTTGAAGTTTCCATAGATGCAGCTTAAGAATCCGCATCCATGTCTAGGCCACTTAGAAATTGGACCACCACATCATTCTCAAGGGAATAAAAGCAAATTTGAAACACTTTGCCTTGCTAGAAATCTTGTTGCACACTTATATTAGTTTCATAGGGAGGAAAATAACCTTTAACAACAATTTCTTGGTCAGCTTCATCTTCCTTTTCAAGCTTATAGTTGAACACAAGTTGCAAATTTGAGCTGAAGTGACCTTCCATGTAATCAACCACATGATCATTAAATGTATGAGAAGGTTTTTGGTCTTCTTCACTAATAACAATTTTCTCATGTAAAACAGTGTCATTGTGAATGCAATCATACTTTCCTTGTTCCTATGTTATCTCATGATTTGCTTTCAACAATTCAAAAGAAGAAAAACATAGAGGAAGATAGTTTTCATTCGCAAGTCCATTGCCTGTTGAATATTTTACATCATGTCTGGAGGTTTTCTAATTTAAAATATTATAAGTGTTTTTCTTTAGCAATTTGAAAGAAGAAATACACAATGGCAAGGTTCTTTCACCTAATTCAAAAACTTCTTCATTTTCTTCACTGTTGTCATATGCACATTTTTCAATTTCTTCGAATTGCTGAACATACTCATTTCCAAATTCATCTTTGACCAATGGCTGCAATTTTTTGTCAATTTGTTCCAGTGAATCAGTGTGATTTGGCATCATCACACATTCCTTTGCTTCAATGCTGATCTTATAATTTTCTTTCAACAATTCAAATGAAGAAAAGCATAAAGGTAAAGAATTCCCTTTAGCTGCTTCAGTACTTTCTTCTTTGTAACTGTGATATGTAGGTTGATTTCTCTCATTACACTGCTAAAAATGAACATTTTCTAATAGAGAACATACATATAGTTGTTCTAGGAATTCAACATCATGATCATCATCATATTCATCATATATAGGAAAATCAACGACATCTGCAATGTGATCTAACAAGGAAAAACTTGGAACACCAACTTGCTCTTCAACAAGCTGATTTGCAAATTCATCTTCTTGACTGTCTACAAATGAATACATAAAACAATCAGTCCCCTTATCACCATGGGATATAGCAGAAGCTAAATTAGCACCTCCTCTTTCAACAAGTGGAATATAATGTTTTGCAAATCATTGGCATTAAAAACTTCAAGAGGGCATATGATATTATTAACTCACCGCTCAAGATTCAAATCAATTGTTTTCTGTTCATATTCATAGTATTGTTCTTTAGCATCTAAATCCTCATTTCAAATTTGTTTACATGCTTGGATATTGTGTTGAATCTCCCGAGCATCATTGAACATTTGCTGTAAGGACTTAGGTCTTGTTTCCATCAAGAGGAAAGACAAATCTAGATGCAGAGTTGTTGTATAATGGAGCATGGAAGCAACTTCAGTGGGTTGAATTTCTTTGGGAAAATTGTAATAGATGCTGGAAAACCTTCTGCTGAATATAGAAATAACTTCATTGCTCTATCTTTTCAAGGCATAGAACTATGTAAGTTGTAGATCCAAAGATTTCTTCCTACCCCAAAACTTTAAAAATACATTCTTTAATTCCTCCCATGAGCTAATTGTCTCTGTCTACAAATGTTTAAACCATTTTTTGGTGTTCCCTTTCAAGGATTGAGAGAAAAACCTCATACAAACATCATCATGGTCAATCTCAAACAAATCTAAAAAATACTCAAACCCTTGGATGTGTTTTTCAGCTGAGATAGCATCAGGCTCCCCATCAAACATAGGTAGGTACTCATAGTACTTTGGAGAAAAATCATGAAGGATGTGAGGTAATTTTAAGGGTCTGTATCTATGCTGAGTCTTGGAGGGTGTTGGGTCAAGTACAGGAGGTGAAATATCAGCCTTGGTTTCATGAGGCTCATAAACTTGGTCATGGTTATCATATGGCTCAGGTGGGAGATTTTGATTGAAGTCAGTAATAAACTAAGGAGATATTTGTATAATATTAAGAAGAGAACATGCTATTTTAGGATTATCATGATCATTATTTGCATGCAATAGATGAATAATTTTTTTTATAACATGTTCAAGAAAGGACCAAAGGAAACTTATAACAAACAATAAAATGCCTTGGAAAAAATCCAATTTTAAGTACTTGTTTTCCTCCATAATGCCTTTCCATTCCTATGTCAAGGGATCTCATCTTCCAGTGGAGTTTATGAATTACATTTGAAGCTTGAGTGGAGTTGTCAATAATGTTTTGGAAGCTGAATTATGCATTGAGAGTGGAGTCGCCATTGAAAATATAAATTTCTGGATTCTTCTACCAATGGAATCACCTTCAAACTGATTTTTGATGTGTGGAGTCGTGAGAGAAGGAATATAGCCAATATGATGCCTAAGTGTCTGTTGCTCTCAGACCTCATAACTCAACCATTTTGTTATTTCCCAGGGAATATTTTTCAATTTTGTCCCCGACAATGGCACCAGAATGTTAGCACTCTGTAAATATTTTTCCGGCTGAATAGACAAACAACAGAGGTAATTGTTTCAACTTACTTTAGAGTTGGGCACTAGCCTGCTCAACTCAGAGAGGGATCTCTCATGTCACTAGGTATTTCTTTGATAATCAATGGCTACATTTGGTTTGTTTGGGGGTTTTATAAAGTTGTTGGTGAAGAAAAGGGGGTGACATTTGGGGATATGGAGTCGAAAATGAATAAAGCAGTGGCAGGTCATTAGAACTATCTAGAGGAGAAAGGATAATTGAGGCAAGAGTCTGAGTTTTTAAAATTGAAATCTGCATGGTGAAAGAGGAAAAGGAAAACAAATAACTTCATCAGAGAATATTGAAATGAATTATGAATTAGTTAAGAAGAGGATTACATAATTTAAATTTCTAAGTCGAGAGCATCATAAGACAAATTCTGGACTCTTAACTCTCCAACTTAAAAAGAGGAAAACCTAAATGGGATTTCGAATACACAAGAAATACACACTATGAGAGAAAACATAACTCATATCACAACCATTAGAATCTTTTCATAAATAGTTCAAAATGATTTTGCATTGTATATTCACTTTAGCTCCATGGATTTACAAAGTCTTCCTGTTATGAGGGCAAGCCCCTCTTCAGTCCGTCCCACTCTTTATTTTTCTTTGTAATAGTATATATAGGTAGATTACATCTAGGATTCAGAACGAATCATCTTCCCCAAAGTTCCAAAAATAGTTGTTGGCTACAAAAGAGTAACGTACAACAACTGAATTCCTATTTTCTAGGAGACGTTATAAGAAAAATTGACATATTTGAGGTTTTTTCCTTGAAGGCCACTTGTCAATATTATTACAAAATTATCTGACACACACTAAAGTTAGCTTGCAATCTATTTTATCTTGGCAATTTCTTCTTTTAACGTATCAATCCATGCAGGTTGGTTTTCCCCAACGGTTTCGACTACCTCATCTTTTACCTCTGTCTTCTGACGGTTGCTATGTTTCCTCTTGACAACTCATGTATGGTGTTCACCCACGTATCCATTGATGATTAAATCCTTCATGATGGGATTTAATATGACCTCTTTATCTGCTCTTGACTCTCCCAAAGGCTTTTTGTAAAAATTTGTTGCTAAGATTCAAGCAACCAGTTTCTCTCTCTTCTTCAATGATGAATTTGTCATATTAGTTGAAAATCCTGGTTCACTGGAGGCCATTTGGTCTGTCATATCCATTTTCCCTAGTTTTTCAAAAGACATGAACTTATCTTCCTTAACCGAATGATTTGACCTGTAATTACCTCATTCTGAAATAGAACGTAAATTGCCCAAAATAGAGTAATGTAACCCATGTTTTGAATGACAATCATCATTGATTGCGAGTCATGAACTACTGACAAGAGTACTTGCATGTACTTCGGTTTATCATGTTTGGCCAATCTATTTCGAATGATGAGCCTTTGAGTTGGTTATCTGGCAGCGCTCACCTGGCATCGCATGGACAAAAAGTACTCGAACAAGTGGTGTGAGATGATTTGACCGGCTGTCACTTTCCCCTCCCCGCATGCGATCTTTATATTTGTCATATTTAATGATATTAGAACACGTGATATCGGGGCATGGTTGAGTGGTTTCATGCTCACCCACTTTTCTCCCTAATATGCTTCTGGAGGTGCCATGTGTCCATGGGTTGAAACTGCGGTATTTTCCCCCGCCCGCTCTCTAGTGCTTAACCTCCGCATTATTTCCTCACCTGATATGTCTCCTGACCATCGATCTGGGTTGCTCAAGATATATTTCCCGTCAATTCCCATCAATCCTATGTCTCCGCCAATTTTATGACCCCACCTTGTCGGCTAGATATGACCCCACCTGCTAGTCTAACACTCCTCTATATTTATTTAGTGTTACACCAAATAAGAAATTATTATAGTGACAATAGGAGGGAGAACTAATATTCTATTGATTTATGGATAGTTATTTTCCATTTCAAAAAAAATTCTAGGTTGGGCAGTTCCTTTCCAGTATAGAAAGCGGTTCTAGATTTTTTATGAATAGGCATTTTCCAGTTCAGAAAATGGTCTAGATCGAACAATAATTTTTGTAATGAAAATGGTCCGATAAATTGTTGATGTACCATAGAAAACGATTCCCCTTGTGGCTAGTGTGGGGGAATGGTCTAGGATAGTCATTCTTCTTGGCAGTCACTTTGAGTAGTGGTCAAGTAGAATGGTTTGCCTCGCTGGTAAGTCATTCTTTTGAAGTTCACAGTTGTGAGTAGTTTTGAAGAATGGTCTGTTTTGGAGGTTGGTGCACGGTAATCATTTCCATAGGAATTGGTTTGGACAATCATTCCCTAGGGCACACTCATTCTCTCTAGGTTGCACTATGTTTAGTGCTAGAGGAATTTCCCAGTTAGGTGAATGGTCTAGGTTCAACAATCAGGGGCAGGCATTCCCTAGGGCAGAATCATTTTGTCCAGGTTGCACTATGATTAGTTCAAGAGGAATGGCCATATTAGGTGAATGGTCTAGGCTCAGAAATTAGGGACAATTATTCTTCTATGTTTGGGAATAATAGTTCAGATATCCCATGGATGATGTTTTAATTTCTGAGGGAAGATGCACTTCTAGATCTCACAGATGTGAGTGGAAGAATGGCCCATATGACTCAGTTTGTATCATGATATTGTTGATATCAGATGATTTAATTATTGTGGATATTGTATGTCTTTGGATAGTAGTTGTATGCTATTGTGGTGGATGTGATCCATTGGTAGTGACTATGTGTCATTGGTTAGTAGTCATGTGCTACTAGGAGTGGTTGTGTACCACTGGGTAGTATTTTTGTACTACTATGGATAAACAAAGTTGTGTTCTATTGGATGGCATTGTTATGATTTCCATGGAGACTATCAGTACTATTGGAGATGATTTCCAGCTAGATGGATAGTCAATATGTTGATGGATAGACATTCTCCAGGTAGAGAATGGTCCAAGCAGGACAAATTACTGGTGGATAGACATTATCCCTGTGGAAAATGGTCCAAAACAATCATTCTTCTAGGACGTATGTTCAGATTAGAAGAATAGTCCTTGTAGCCCATGGTGTGGCTTCCAACATCTGTTGGAACAATTATTCTTCTAGGACATATGTCCAGATTAGAAGAATGGTTCTTGTATCACTTTGTGGAGTGAGTGACTTATTCAACACAATGCCCGATTACTCAAATGGAGTATGGATTTGAGAGATGATGCAGTTGATGCCATCAGATGATATTGATAGTGATGATGTTGCTCATGATTTTATCTACGTGATCATGATACAACCTGTGTGACTATGATGATGCTACCATTTGAATGGTATGTTTGTGCTCAATACTATTTCCTTTAATATCTCCCTAGCTAGGAGGGAGTGTTGATATTATGGTAGCTGCAGGAGGTATTAACCTTCACGTGTAACCTTTGACAAGACTAGAATATTCCAGGAAGCAAGAGAAACCCTAAAACGTTGTATAATAACCCTAGGAGACAAGTCGTCTCAAGAGAATATTTAATATTGAGTTATTAGCCTCCAGAAAGAGAAGTAGGCTTGGTCAAGTGAGATAGAGCAGTATAAATATACGGTGCTAGAGCTCATTTGTTACTCACACACTCACAACTGCATAAGACTAGTGGTGTGCAAATTTGGAGAGAGAGTATAGTTTCAGCTGCTACAACTGGCATTTTGGTTTTGGTTTGGACTTTCTCTTGGTTTTGGTTTGTACTTTCTACTTGGTCTTTGGTTATTCTTGCTTGGTGCATTAGCCTTAGAGAAAGATGTGCTACCTTGGTTGGCTATTGGATTGCTTCCAGAATTATTTTGTTTTTCAAGGTTAAGGTGCTCGGTGGTGGCCTTTGTGCCTATGGTTGGGTGACAATATTGCTATATTGTCTATGGTGAAACAAGCACACCTATTTTTTTCTAACACTTGGCAGTGAGATATTGTGGGCCTTTTAAAATATTAGAAGATATAGGGCCAGTTCCATACATGATATAATTTCCTGCATCCATAAGAGTGCATAATATATTTCATTTGTCGTTCTTAAA
Source organism: Picea engelmannii (assembly GCA_009831015.1). Taxonomy (NCBI): domain Eukaryota; kingdom Viridiplantae; phylum Streptophyta; class Pinopsida; order Pinales; family Pinaceae; genus Picea; species Picea engelmannii. Next base: position 453,464 of record ML776612.1, read on the forward strand.
TAAATATGTTCTCGACCCTAACCACATAATTTATTGGAATATGATCCAGGTGAAGCATGAAAGGGATTTTCGTGTGGAACCAGTATGCATCTTGGACAGGAAATTCAAGGTTCTTAGGAAAAAAGCCATAAGGTTGGTAAAGGTTCAATGAACCTGTTATGGTCCTGAATATGCTACATGGGAGAATGAAGAAAACATGTGGGCAGAATACCCACAATGTTTTTACGATTTTGAAGAAAACAAAATGCAAGACTCCATTTTGAGTAGCTAGAGTTCTGAAACCACATCTCAGAGTCCTAGCCAACTACACGAGGGACTATGATAAAATAATCGCTCATTCCTTGGGTTAGATATGATAAATGAATGGTATATTCTTTTGGTTAACTCTAGTAAATGAATGGTGCATTCCTTGGGTTGACGAGTTGAGAGGAACAAGAGATTATGGTTGGAACTGTTGTTGGAGTTTTAAAAAATTTCTAGAATTTTATTTTCTAAGTATCGTGATGTAAATTTGCATATATGTATATCGGCATAGAGTGCACCGAGGACGGTGCACAATTTTAGGGGAGGGGAAATGTAACATCCCCACTATAATCCCCATTTTATTTAATTCTTATGTAGATATAATGTGTGTCTATGACCAAAGTGATGTAATATGTGAATTGTATTTCATTGTTTTATTAATAAAATGTGATTCTAGCTGCTAAGGGAACATGGACAAGATATGGGGAATGAATTAATTCACAAGAGATGGAAGTTTCTAGGAAAATGACCAAGATAGATCTAAGGGGGAGTTACCCATATACATTAATCCAATCCATTTTCCTAAATTTGTTATTTGTATATGACGCCTCCAATTTCTGATTGAGTGTTCCCAAATCCAATCATTAAATGCATGTAAGAGGGTGGGTGTGAGTGGTCACATCCCAAATTTATTGGGCACATGGGGGTTGAGTGCAATCATCTTGGGGAAGAGTTTGAATCAATAAATTCAAGTTAAGGAGAGGAAATTCGTATGGATTAGGACAACAGTTTTTCACATGGAGTTTTTGTGCATGAGGAGAAAGTATAGAGCAGGAAAGAGAGCTTGGAGTTGGTGCAGCCATGGAGGGTTAATTCTAGAGAAAGTTGGATCATATTTGCAGCATTTTGGAGCTGGAAACTGAAGAACTAGGTTTTCTAGCTTGAATAGTGAACTCCTGGGCGAGTTGCATTGTAACGACAAGTGTTTGTTGTTGGTTTGTTTGTAGTTTTCGTAGCAACAAGTTCCCTTGAGTTCCCAGCTGAGATATTCCTAGCTACCTGTGCCAGAGAGACCCTGATAAATGAATGGGATGACCAAGAGACTGATGTCAGTGAAGGGGTACATTCCTTGGGTTGGACAGGCCAAGAGGAAGAGAGCTAGTGGAAAATCAGGATAGTTGTAGGAAGATATCCGCGGGTTGTTGGTTTTGTGAGTTGTAAGTGGATTGTGAGAGATTACCCTCTTTTTTGGAATACTAGCCTCAACTCGGGTGTGACTAGATGTTGAGATTTGGAGCAGTCAGTCTATGGTTTGGTGGAACGTCCATTCCAAGTAGTTGATTGCACAACCATTGTTAAATTATAAGTGTTTATATGTTTTTTGCCTTTTATTTATGAGTTAAATTGCTGTGCATGATCATTGTAAATGAGAATGATTTATATGTTGTTGTAATGAAGTTTAATAGTTGCATTCATATCTATTTTAGCATGTTGTAGTTGCATATAAATAATGGTAACATTTAACAGTCAAATTTGGTTGAGATTCGTAGTTGTAAGCTACAAGAAATTAGTTAATTGTAAATGAATTAATTTAGTTAGCAGAAATTTCATGTTTTATGAGTATTTTGCACCATAATGTCCCTCAAATGGCCTGGGGGATGTTACAGGGCCTGTGGATGTTCCATCACTATGGAACATATATTATATTTCTTTTATAGATGATTTCTTGAAGAAAACATGGATGTATTTCCTTTAGAAGAAATCTAAGGTTTTTAATAAACCCACAGAATTTAATGCTCTTGTAAAAAAGAAAATAGAGAAGAAGATAAAGGTGTTGAGGATAGATAATACTAAAGAGTTTTTATTAAATGAATTTGAGCATTTTTTTTAGTAGTTCAAATTAAAAAGGAAAAAAGATGACTCTATAAATACCTTAATAAAATGGACTTGTAGAGACACTAAATAGAAAGCTAATGGAAATATTAATAAGTATGTTTAGTAGTGCAAGCTTAGAGTAGGAATTCTTGGAAGGAGTTAGGTACTTCATGTTACCTAATTACTCAATCACCTACATCATCCCTTATCAATAAAACTATGCATGAGGCATGCACTAGTTAAAAAAAACCCTCTCTTAAAAATCTTAGAGTTTTTGGTAGTTGTGCTTATGTGCATGTTCCAAAGGAAAAAAAGAAAGAAATAAAATATAAAAAAAATAAGTATATTTTATAAAAGGACACTTATTATCATAGATATCGAAATACAAAAACATATAAAAGATGCTTCTTTGCATTGGAAATACTTTTTCCTTGGTTCACTAAGTCAAGATGTAGACCAAATGGAGGAAGATGATAACTAGTAATGAAATTTATTATCAAATCATATCAAAAACATACATCTTTGCATTGGAAATATTTTTTCCTTGGTTCACTAAACCAAGACACAGACCAAATGGAACAAGATGCTAACTAGTAATGAAGTTTATTAATGGAACAAGATGCTAACTAGTAATGAAGTTTATTAGCAAATCGTATTGTAAGTGTAGATGCATGCATTGAGGATTGTTCAAAAAATAATGAATATAAAAACATTACATTGAAACACATTTTCAATATGTTTTCAGAAATACAAACGTTAGCGGGATAGCATGAGAAACTCCAAAGAAATTATAGTATCCAGAAAGAAAATGTGTTACTTGTAAAAAGGTTACGAGAAAGAATATGAAAGATATTATCTTATGAGATGTCAAATATGGTATTCAAATATATTTATCATAAGAAATTTAGTCAAACATTTTTTATATATAATAAAGTAATAAGAAAGAGATTATCTTATGAGATGTCAAAGATGGTATTCAAATATATTTATCATAAGAAATTTAGTTCAACAATATATATATATAAAATAATGAAGTAAATCATTTGAAAAATATTATTCTTATTTAAAGAATGAGGCAATTTATTTAATTATATATATAAAATAATGAAGTAAACCATTTGAAAAATATTATTCTTATTTAAAGAATGAGGTAATTTATTTAATTAAACTTGCATGTCAATTTTAAGTACCCTTACTAGAAAAAAGATATATCTCAATAGAACCTTGTATATAATCTTGCAAGCTTTTGAATATCTGATCTAAAAAAATTGTGTGATCTCACCCATGTTTATTATCATGGCATTTGAGAGTTAGACGAACATTTTAGAAATAAAACCAACCTTTGAAAAGACATTTTTCGCATTAAATTTGACTAAAAAATTCTATTTCCAATGAAACCCATATGCATGTTGTATGTCCATGGTAGTTGAAAGTTTGAGAAGATATTAAATTATTGTAACAAGATTTTTGACACAATTATACCATTTTTTTTGGATAATTATATCATATGTCTTATATTTTACTAGGCTCTGAACATAAGTTTTACAAACTTCAAATAGTTATCTAGCGCATAATAACATAATTCCAACAAATAACAAAGTTGTAAAGGAAGGTAAAAATACAACTGATAATTAGAACATGTAGTTCTCTTATGAATATATTGTCAACAAGATAATTTTTTTATGAATCCATCCATTTTGCATGTTTTTGTATTGAGTAGGAAAGGATATTCAAGCTTCCCTAGACATCAAAAACTAAGAAACAAAATTTCATGATGATGTTAAAATGTTTTGAATAATTTGTTTGATATGTGTTGTAATATTTGCATGTAGGTAGATTGTGAATTTTGACACGATCTATTGGGCTCCATGGTATTCCCAAGATGTTGGGTTTGGGGGGCATTGTGGTGGGTTATGGGTGGTTTTCAGCCCATGGATTTATATACCTATTTTATTTTAATTCTTCTTATGGGATTAGAGATAAGAAATGATGTGGAAAACCTATCTGTACTGTGAACAATTGAGTTAATGCAATGAAAAAGGTGTGGATGTTTGATGTGTTTCTCATTTAAAGTTTTTATGGCAAGTCGTGTTTAAACTATGAATGTGTCATTGTTTTCTTTTTTATTTTCCTAAGAATCTATTAGCATTTCTTATCTTCATAGGTTTATCGGTTGTAAATTATATTTAATTGTTATTATAGCTATGGTTTAGTTAATTCTTTGAGGAGCAAGGGAAATTTGACCCCATGATAAAAAAAATCCTAAGTGGCAACTCCACATCAATGATTCTTGTGTGTGAAGGAAAACGAGGAAAAGTTCAAGGATAGAGATAAAAACAAATGGCTGAAACTTTAAGTTTTGAAATATTAATATGGAATAACTTTTTGTGGATAGGTTATTGTGTCAGGAAAACAACTCACAAGTATGACAACACAAGACTAGGAAAACATGGATAGGAAGGTGAAGAGTATGATTTTACTATGCCTTTGAAATTCATCCTTATTGAAGGTATCAATAGTATCCAATAATAAGGAACTATGGGATAACTTTCAATATTTGTATTAGATAATGTGTAAACAAACTGTTTCTTTAAAAGACATTGCACCTTGTTAGGATGAATGGTGGTTACTCCATGATAGATCATCTTAATGCTTTTGACATTATGGCACAATCTAGTTAGATATTTGATATTAAAATGTATGAAGACAATAAATGTATTAATCAATTATTTTTTTGCTAGATTCATAGGATAATCTTATTGTGGCCATTAATACTACATCTACATTAAACATCGAGGATGTAGTTGCATCCTTGTTATGAAAATAAATAAGGTGAAAATCCATAGTGGATCTAACCAATTATTCATTTTTTGTGAGAGGTAATCAATGAAATCAACATAATCCCTATGTTTCTTGTAAATAAGACATAATCCCTATGTAGTTGCATCCTTGTTGTTAAAATAAATGAGGTGAAATCCCATCATGGAACTAAATAAGGATGCCTTGTTTGTGAAAGGTAATCTTTGAAACAAACATAATCCCTATGTTTCTTGTAGAGAAGATGATGCTTGATCAAGATGGATATCAGTGGCCACCCACCTCTTCCACTGACTCATAACGGTTCCCCATATTGGCATTTTTTAATATTCCAAACTTTCGATGCATTTTTTAGGCTCTAACAATGTTTTTTGGCCCTACAACGGATTAGGGTTTCCATGGAATTCCTAACCCTTGACCAAAAAAATTATTCTCATAAATATATTTCCAATGGGGTATTATGCACACGAAATGGATTTTTCATGTGGAATTTGCATCTACGGGAAGTTGATGTATCAACTAGACTCCTCAGGGCCCACATTTTCTTTGGCCACTTCATCTCCTAGGGTTAGGGTTTTGGATGTTTAAGGTTTTTTCCTCTTAGGGGTTTAGTACTTTATGTTAAAAATCCATTTCATCCTTTGGTAATGATTATCCTACGAATGAGAATAACCAACACATCTCTCTTTAAAGATAACCTGCCACAATTCTAGCTAGTTCATATTGCCTTGCATTTCCTAGTCTTTCCCTTTTTCATTTACTAACACAATTTGGTTCTCACTGTATTATTATGCTCTTTGCAATATTTTTGTTTATGTGTGTCCATTCATATTCTTACCTTTCATTTCATTATCTATACAATCTAAATCAATGCTTTGGAATCAAAGAATAGGACATATTGGTGAGTAAGTACCTTCAATATTTACACGCTAAAGGTATGGTTGAATAAATTTATGATTGCTCAGATTTTGATTTACATGAGCTTTGTGTATATTGTAAAAAAAATGGGTAAAGTTCCCAAATATTGCTACAAGAGTAGATGGGATGTTTTCATTGATATATCAATTTGTTTGTACATGTGGATGTTCCATCATTATGAAATATGTGTTATGTTTCTTTTATAGATGATTTCTTGAGGAAAACATGGATATATTTCCTCTAGAATAAATCTATATTTTTCAATAAACTGATAGAGTTTAAGGATCTTGTAGAAAACCACATAGAAAATAAGATAAAGGTGTTGAGGATAAATAATAGTGGAGAGTTTTTTCTTAAATGAATTTGAGCATTTTTATTAGAAAATCAATTTAATAAAGAAGGCAACTAGAAAGGTATAGTCGCCCTGATTTTTGTTCTGCCTTTGTTTATTTGCTAATGATAATGATCCTAGAATTCTTAGGGAGGCATTTGACATAAAGGAATGAAAATTCTAAAAGATGGTCATGAATGAAGAAATGGAGGCCTTGGAAAAAAATAAGAGATGGGATTTCGTCAAGTTACCCACTATAAGAAAACTAGTTGATAGCAAGTGGGTGTTTAGGAAGATGTTTAACATAGAAGGTAAGGTGGGGAAATATATAGTCATTAGTAGAAAAAGGATATTCCCAAGTGGAAGGAATTGACTTTGGTGAGGTTTTCTCTCTTGTTCCTATCTTATATTAGATTTATTTTGGATGTAATTGTTGTTGATATTGAAGTAGAATAGATGGATGCAAAGACAACATTCCTACATGAGGATTTTGAAGAAGAAATCTATATGTTTCAACTAGAATGTTTTATGGTCAAAGAAAAGGATGACCTAGTTTATAGGTAGAAGATGTTAGATTTTTCTTAAATTTTAGTAGAGATAGATTTACCAGAGTATTTTGATCTTCTTTTTAACATTCAACAACTATATCTAGAAGAAGATAAACAAGCACAAGAAGACACAAATATTTATCCTGGGAAAACCCCAAACTTAGGGAAAAACCCAACCAACCTTTCTTAGAGAAAATATTTATGATAATACAATACAACCATGAACAAGATCTATTCACAAGAGCACAACCAAATAATGAAGAAACCCTAATAACAAATAATTATATTTTCTTCTTGTCAAACCCTAGCAAGGGTAGACAACTGAGCATCACCACACAACTTTAGTGCATCTCTTCTAGAGGCAACATGCAAGAGAAACCACCAAGAACAAGACAAATGCATCACATAACTGGCACAAGATAAGAACATCACTAGAAAAAGACAATGAACCACAGAAATGACACAACTAGGAATTGGCAACAACAAATTCAACTCACAACTAGAACGAAGAAACTGACAACTGCAACTCACAACTAGCACGAAGAAATGGGAAACTGCAATTGCAACTAACAACTAGCACGAAACATCTAGGAAATGTGCACTAGAAGAAGAGAGTTGATGTGTTGTTCAGATGAGCAAGGTGTCACCTTTATTTATACTTGTTCTGTCACTTAGCTAGGGCCAACTTCTCTTCCTCAAAATTATATTTCCACTTTATTATTTCCCGTGGGCCGACTTCTCTTCTTGAAAATTACATTTCCACTTTATTATTTCATGTGGTTCGGCTTCTCTTTCGAGGTGTTCTTCAACTATTAAATGGTATTCATTTGACTTCTTGGAATCTTCTTCTTCTCTAAGAAAAATTGTACAGTCGGGAATACCTCTTGCTGCTACCAAAACATCAACACTCCCTCTTAGGTATGGATGTATTCTTCTATCATTTTCTCTTTAGTAGTCCCAACCACACCCATTCATTTCACATGGCGTGGGAAAGACTACCATCATAGTCTTGCGACTATGCTGCCAACATCTAGTAGTCTCAATCACACCCATCCATTTCACATAGCATGGGAAATACTACCACCATAGTATCATGACTACATTTTAATTATCTATGATGTTTCTCCTCACCTAGTAGTCCTAATCATACCCATCCACTTCATATGGTATGGGAAAGACTACCACCATAGCCGCATTCACACCTAGCCACTTCACATGGAGTAGGAAATACTTGTACCAGGCTACTCATTAATCCCTTAGTCACTTCACATGACTGATATGGGAAACCCTTGGCCAAAGGGAGAGTATATTCTCATTGTAGGAGAAACATCACAACTCCCTCTCAATGAGGGTGGAGATTCTACATCACGCCAAGATTGTCTCTGAAGTACTCATACTTCACTCTAGATAGAGGCTTGATGAGAATGTTTGTTATCTGCTCATCTGTGGATATGTACCAGAGCTCCAATGCTCCTTTTTGCACAATGTCTTGGATGAAATGGTATTTGATAGCTATATGCATTGACTTGTCATGAAAGACTGGATTCTTTGAAATCTTCACACAACTTTTATTATCACAATATGTCAAAGTTGGCTCCAACTCTAGATCAAATAACCCTGCAAGAAACTTCCAAATCCACACTGCTTCATGACTTGCAACATTGGCTGCTATATATTCTTCCTCTATTGTATTGAGTGCCATTTATGTATGTTTTCTTCTCAACCATGAGATCATACCTGATCCCAAACTGAAGCAACATCCTAATGTGTTTTTCCTGTCCAATGCACTTTCCGCCTAATCATAGTTCGTATAACCTTGAAAATTTACTTCATTGTTCGAGACATATCTGAGTCCATATCCAACTATACCATGCAGGTACCTCAATACATGATTTGTTTCTACCAAATGTACATGTCTATGCTCAACCATGTACTGATTCAATGTGTTCACTACAAATCATATATCTAGCATGGTGTTAACTAGGTACATCAAGGAACCGATCAACTATCTATATAGTATGGGATCAACCAAATATGAAGATGAATCACTCAATAGCTTCAGAATTTTAACCATAGGTGTGGCCATGGACTTGCAGTACATCATCTTGAATCTTTGCAGGATCTCAACTGTATACTTTCCTTGGCTAAGTAATATCTCATCTGGTCTCTGCCACACCTCTAATCCCAATAAATACTGCATCAAACCTAGATCCTTCATTTCAAACTTTGAAGTGAGCTCCCTCTTTCACCCATCTATTATATTCTCATCCCCTGTAAGATACAAGTCGTCCACATATAGTACCAATATCAATGGGAAACCATCTTCAACCTTGTAGTAAAGGTTGAGATCTTCATCACTCTTAGTAAACCCAAAACTCATCAGATGATTGTCTATTATGGCATACCATGCCCTGGGTGCCTTCTTAATCACGTACAAAGATTTCTTCAATTTGCAAACATGGGACTCCTTCCTATGGATTGCAAAACCTGGTGGGTGCTCTATGTACACTTATTCTTCAATTACACCATTCAAGAAAGTAGTCTTGACATCCATCTGGTGTAATTTCCATCCCATAAAAGAAGCAATATAAATAATAGATCTAATGGAAGTGTACCTTTCTACTGGATCAATGTCTCGTCATAATCTTCTCCCTCTTTCTATGAGAATCCTCTAGCCACAAATCTAGCCTTTTACTTCTCTATGTTGCCATATGAAACATACTTGATCTTGTAGATCCACTTGAAAGTCACCATTGACTTCCCTTCTAGTCAATATCCTCCACCTCTAACCTTGAATCCAACTACCTCTATCATCGAATTAAGTCTTGTTGTCCAGTCTACATCACTGGATGCTCCCTCTAAGACAAAATTCATATCCCAATCATCTTTACTAGCTGCCTCCTATGTTATTGTAGCAAAGTCTATTGAAACAAGTGTATCCTCCTAGGAGATATCACATCTCCTAGAGGCATCCTCAACTCATAAAACCTATCTATCAGTCCTAGAAGATATCTCTCTCCCACTTGAATCCAAGGGGAAACTCCCTATTAATGATTGGTTGTTCCTCTAATTCAATTGAATCTCTCTAAGATTAGGCTCACTCTTAGTCTATATGTTCCTTATGGAACTTGACTCACTTTGAGTCTTGGGTCCATCTGCTCCCTCTGCATCTGCTGAACCTGAGGGATGACTCCCTCTTAACTATGGATCCTTATGAGATGGTACTTGGTGGGGCCATATTCCTCACCCCTGGTGGATCCATATACTCCTCCTCATGATATGTATCATCAATGCCATATAACTACATACCCTTTTCATCCTGCAAAGTACCATGGGACCATGTTGGTCTCTTGCAACGTCTCTAGGTAGATCCACTGGATCTGATGTCTCTACCAACTCTTCCTAATGATATGAATAGTTAACAATTGAACTAGAGGGATATGTACAGTCATCCTTTGGATACTTCTTCTCCTCACAACAAATCTGCATGTGAAACATTCTATATCCCACAAAGGTATCCTTATTTCTAGAAGGTTCTAGCATTGTCTTCTTCATCTTTGGTACATGAATGTATATTGTCATGTACACAACTCATTGTCTACTCTGTCTACTCCATGTCTCAAACTAGAGACCATATAATATGTTTCCTCCTGCAATTGTCACTATAGATCCCTCTCCGAGCTATCACATGTCACCTTCCCGGAACAAGAGCAACAACAAGGGAAAATAGAAAACAAGAACAACATTCTTATGATATGAACAATAACAAAAACAAGAACAGGAGCTATTATCACTGTAAAAGCATTTCATATGGATTCCAAGTCTCGAGACTTAGCAGGAGGCTAAATCGATATAGAGGAGTGATAGACTAGTGGATGGGGCCACATCTAGTGGAAGGTGCTAAACATAACAGAAAGGTGAAGTTGATGGAACCCAATGGGTCACAGATCATGGGCACCACAGATCGACGGTTGTGGATCACATCAGGCTGAGAACTAATGTGGAGTTTAATATTTTGAAAGCAGGCTGATAGGAATATTACGGTTTCATCTTGAGGGCACGTGGCACCACCGGATGCATATCGGGGGGAAAAGCAGGTGATCTCAAAACTGCTAAATCACACCCCAATGCCACGTGTCAAAATATCATTGAATATGTCAAATCCAAGGGTCGCATGTGGAAATGGAAAGATGACGGCCAGTCAAATCACCTCGGGACACTTGTTTGGGTACTTTTCATTCGTGCGATGTCGGGTGAGCGCCGCCAAAAAACTAATTCGAATGCTCATCATTTGAAATCAATGGGAAAACATGATAATCCGTTACCCGTGCAAGGACTTTCATCAGTACCCCATGATTGGCACTCAATGACGACTGTCATTCAAAACATGGGTGACATTACTTTTTTTTGGGAAATTAACGTTTTATTACAGAATTGGGTAACCTCGAGTCAAATCGTTCTTCTAATTCTTGTACAACTAAGGGAGGTAAGCTTGTGCTTCTGGGAAATCCAGAGGAAATGGAGAAAATCGATCCAGCGGCCTTTAGTAAATCGGTCGATGAAGAAGAAAGAAAATCTTGTTGCATAAATTTTGGCAACAAAATTTCACACAGAGCCTGCAGATGAACGAGGGTCAGGTGAAGGAATTAGACTAAATACTATCATGAAGGATTTAATCATCAATGGATATGCGGACAGATCCTATATGTAGGCTGGAGAAATTAAAAGGAACAAGTGACGGAAGAAGGAGACCAAAGATGAAATGGTCGAAAGTATCGGAGAAAGCCAACCTGCTTGGCTTGACACCTGAAAGGAAGATATTTCTAAACTAAAATATATTTCAAGCTAAATTAAGTATGTTTCAGTGAATTTTGTTATGATACAGACAAGCGACATTCAAGGTAAATATCTCAAATATGTTAGTTTTGGTTTATAACATCCCCTAGAAAATAGGAGTTCGGTTGTTGTACGTTACTCCTTTCGTGACCAATGTCTATTTTTGGAACTTTGGGGAAGATGATTCATTTTGAATTCCATATGTAATGTGTCTATATATACTATCAAAAAGATAAATGAATGGTTGGAATTACAGGAGAGGGGCCTACCCTCGTAGCAGGACAACTTTGTAATTTCTTATGAACTTTAATATAAGCAGATAAGGTTTTTCTTAGATAGTCGAGATTCATCACGGTGTTGAAGTTCGGTGTATTTTCCTGTTCTTCATATTAATGAATGTGTTTTTGCTGCTAGTAATAATCTTTAAGTAATAGAAGGAATTCATTTTTTTTGGTGCTCCTTCTTATATTGATTATACTTGTTATGTATTTTTGGTTATTGTTTTAGACTTCACTTGTGATCAATTCTCTGTTTGCAGTAGCCAACCCTCATGTTTCCTCTTCTAATGCTTCACCAAGAGATTTTCCCTCTATTAGACGCCTCTTGTTGATAGTAGTCTTTCCTTTCCTCTCCTCTGCAATCTCATATTAATTATTTGGCTGAACATCATACCTATTTTTCCTTTGTTCCCTCTAGAAATACATAGCTTATAACTCTTCATACTTTTTAGGAATGAACCCCATTGCCTAATGGCCTTACTCTTCTTTTTTGTCCTACCACCTTTAAATTTTACACCAAGTCAGAATCTAACCTCTGTACACGCATTACCAAATATTTTGAATATCCCAAATGGTTGTATGTTCGAGAGATCCCTCTCTGGTTGGAAAGGTTGGAATCCAACCTAAAGTGGTTGAAATAGTTACCTCTATCACCTATCTTCCAGCCAAACATGTTTACAGAGTGCTAACATTATGGCATTGTTGTCGGGGACTAAATTGAAAAAATTTCCCTGGGAAAGAATGACATGTTTGAGTTCTAAGGTCTGAGAGAAGTAAACACTTAGGCACATATTGGTTGTATTCCTACTTTGGCGACTCAACACATTGAAAAATCAGTTTGAAGGTGATTCCACTTGTGGGAGAATCTAGAAATTGAAATTTTCACTGGCGACTCCACTCTCAATGCAGAATCCATCTTCCAAAACATCATTGGCGACCCCACTGTCTGAATATGAGATCCCTTGACAGAGGTATGAGAAGGCATCATGGAAGAAAACAAGTACTTAAAATTGGGTTTTTTCCAAGACATTATATTTTTTTGTTTTAAATTACCTCTGGTCCTTTCTTGAATATGCCAAACAAATTTTTCTTCACCCACTGCATGAAAATGATGATCATGATAATATTGAAATTGTATATCCTCCTCTTAAAATTATATAGATGTCCCCTCAGTTTATCATTGATTTTGATCAAAACCTCCCATCTGAGCCATGTGATAACCATGACCAAGTTGATGAGCCTCATGAAACCAAGGCTGATATTTCACCTCCTGCACTTGATCCAACACCCTCCAAGACCCATCAAAGATACAAACCCTTAAAATTACCCCACATCCCTCGTGATTTTCCTCCAAATCACTATGAATACCTACCTGTATTTGATGGGGAATATGATGCCATCACAGCTGAAAAACACATCCAAGAGTTTGAGCATTTTGACCATGATGATGTTTGTATGCTCTCAATCTTTGAAAGGAGATACCAGAGAATGGTTCAAACATTTGCAGCCAGAGACAACTAGCTCATGGGAAAAATTGAAGAGTTTTTTTTCGAAGTTTTGGAGTAACAAGAAATCTCTAGACCTACAACTTACATAATTCTATGCCTTGAAAAAGCAAAGCAATGAGACTATTTCCACATTCAGTAGAAGGTTTTCTAGTATTTATTATGATCTACCCAAATAAATCCAACCCACTGAAGCTGCTACCATGCTCCAGTATGCCAATATTCTTCACCCACATTTGTCACTCCTCTTGATGGAAAGCAGACCTAAGACCTTACAACAAACGTTTAATGATGCCCAGGAGATTCAACACAATGTCCTAGCATGTGAGAGGATTAGAAATGAGGAATTTGATGATAGAAAACATGACAGTAAATATGGATAGAAAACAGTTGACTGGAATCTGGAGCATAAAATTGATAACATCATAGGTCCTCTTGAAGTTTTAAATGCTAATTATTTTGCAAAAAGTTATACCCCACTTATTGAAAGAGAAGGCACTTATGTAGTTTCTTATCCATCCCATGACAAGCATGGATTTGATTGTTTCATATATTCATTTGTAGATAGTCAAGAAGATGAGTTTGCAAATCAGTTTGTTAAGGAACGTGTTGATGTCCCAAGTTTTTTCTTGTTAGACAATATTGCAGATGTTGTTGATTTTCCTATATATGATGAATATGATGATGACCTCCCAGAACAACCAGCTGCATTTCCTCTATCAAAAAAATTTCTTTTGCAATAGCATAATGAGAGCAACCAACATACATATCATAGTTACAAAGGAGAAAGTACTAAATCAGTTGAAGGGAATTCTTTACCTTTATGCCTTTCTTCATTTAAATTTTTGAAATAAAATTCTAAGATCATCATTGAAACAAAGGAATGTGTGTTGATGCCAAATCACACTAATTCACTGGAACAAATTGACAAGGAATTGCAACAATCTTCTCATGTGTTTGTTATTTATTATATAGAAGGTCTTGTCAGTTCAAAATTGTAGCCATTGGTTGAAGATGAATATGAAAATGAATGTGTTCAACAATCCAAAGAAATTGAAAATCGTGCATATGACAACAGTGAAGAAAATGGAGAAGGTTTTGAATCAAGTGAAAGAACCTTTCCATTGTGTTTTTCTTCTTTCAAATTGTTGAAGAAAAATGTCAATAATGTTTCAGATCAAAAGTCATCCAAGTATGATGTTGAATATTTAGAAAGCAGTGGACTTGCAAATGAAAACTATCTTCCATTATGTTTTTCTTCCTTTGAATTGTTGAAAGAAAATCATGAAATAACAGAGGAAACATGGAAGTATGACATCAATGACACTATTTTGCATGAGCAAATTGTTATCAGTGAGGAAGATCAACGAAATTCTCATGCATTAATGATCATATGGCTGATTACATGGAAGGATATTTCAATTCAGTTTTGTAGCCTATGCTCAACTACCATCTTGGAGATGAAGATGAAGTTGATCAAGAAATTGTTGTTAAAAGTCATTTTCCTTCTCCTGAACTTGATGAAGATATTCAAAAATATTTACAGCAAGACAAAGTGTTACAAAGATTTCTTTCTTCCCCTATGAATGATGTGGTTGTTCAAATTCTAAGTGGCCTAAACATGGATGATGATTTTGAAACTACTTCTATGGAAACTTCAAGCAGTCAACAAACGAATGACATAGAGTTTCAGGAAAGCAAGATAACTATGTATGCCACTTTTAAATCAGAAATACAAAAAGATAATGAAGAGGCGGTTGTTTTATTTGATTCATTTGAAAATCATGGTTTTGAAAATGCATCCATGGGAACTCTAGAATGTGAAATAGTCCATGTTGTTAGTTTTCCACATTTGCAAGGATATTATGAACATGAACTTATTCCCCTTCATCCATTTGAAAGTCAAAATGACAGTCCTCAAGAAAATTTCCAGAAGGTTAATAAAACCAAACCAAAATTATTTGATGAACAAGAGGATAGTTTTGATACACATAATATGACTATCATGTTTGAAGATGTTCAAGGATGTATAAATGTTTTTGTTGACATGCATGGAAGAGTAGATGAACCTATTGCTGCCATTTCATTTGAAAATCTTCTTAGAATAGAAGAAATGGAGCAAGAACAACAAACACTTATGAAAAAGGATTGTCTTTATGTTTTTGTTCATAAAAAAGAAATGATTTTTCAGGGTTTTCATGACTCTGTGGCATGTAATATGGAAAATTCTAAAAAATGAAATTTGAGGCTTAGGATGGATTGTAAGATTAAAGATGAAGA
Organism: Picea engelmannii; assembly: GCA_009831015.1. NCBI lineage: Eukaryota > Viridiplantae > Streptophyta > Pinopsida > Pinales > Pinaceae > Picea > Picea engelmannii. The sequence goes on from ML776612.1 coordinate 469,095, forward strand.
TAACGGCCAATCAACGTCAGTAGTAGATACAGATTGTTTTACATTAGTGGTGTCTTTTCAACCAGTGTTGTCTTCTGATTCAGGAGGTTGTTACCTCCAGTAGTCTCAATAGATTTTTCAGCCTCTTGATGAAAATCAGCAAGGTAAATTGCATGAAAGAAAGAATGCAGTGGAAGAAGTAAAACATGATTTTGGTCTTATGCATGTGTTGGAAGATCCATTTGCAATTTTTCTAGAAACAATAAACATTCCCAATATTTTTGAAATTCTAAGATTCAAATTCATATATAACTTCTTGAAAGGGTTATCAGTGAATAGGCTTTGGAGAAAGCATGTGCTAAATAAACAAGCAGTGAATAAAATGTTGGCATGCTTGCATTGGCACTTTGATTTCATTTAATTGGTAGTACAGTTGAGTATCTAGGGTCGGTAGGCACAAATAAGCTTGTAAATCAAGTATTTTCAAGTTTAGTTATCCAAATAAAGCATTCAGCCTCTAAGTGAGAGAGGTGTGCAGACTTCGGTTTTTTAACAGACATTGGTGACAGGTCGAGGTATGGCACATACCTGTTGTGAAAGAATCCCAATGGATAAGGAACAAGGTCTATTGTTCTTAGCTACCTCGCAGGGAGGATATCATCCCCAATTAGAGCCCATGTTATCATTGTAAAAAAATTTCATATGGATTCCAAGTCTCAAGACTTAGAAGGAGGCTAAATAGATATAGATAGATAGACTAGAAGATGGGGCCACATATAGCGAACAGTGCTAAATATAGTAGAAAGGTGAAGTTGATGGGACCCAACGGGTCACAGATCATGGGTGCCATAGATTGACGGTCATGGAGTACATCGGGCCGAGAACTAATGCGGAGGTTAATCTTTTGAAAGTGGGCTGATAGGAATACCAAAATTTCATATCGAGGGCACATGGTGCCACCAGATGCATATCGGGGGGAAATGCAGGTGAGATCGAAACTGCTAAATCACACCCCGATGTCACGTGTCAAAATATCATTAAGTATGTCAAATCCAAGGGTCGCATGTTGAATGGGAAAGTTGACGACCAGTTAAATCACCTCGGGACACTTGTTTGGGTACTTTTCGTCCATGCAATGTCGGGTGAGCGCCGCCAAAAAAATTATTCGAGGGATCATCATTTGAAATCAATGGTCGAACTTGATAAGTCATTACCCATGTAAGGACTTTCGTCAGTAGCCCATGATTGACACTCAATGACGACTGTCATTCAAAACATGGGTGACATTACTCTGTTTTGGGCGATTAACGTTTTATTACAGAAATGGGTAACCTCGAGTCAAATTGTTTGTCTAATTCTTGTACAACTAAGGGAGGTAAGATCGTGCTTCCAGGAAAACTATAGGAAATGGAGAAGACAGATCCAATATCCTTCAACAAATCAAAATGTTCAAATAATTTGACAAAATTATCGATGAAGAAGAAAGAAAAGCTTGTTGCACGAATTTTGGCAACAAAATTTCACACAGAGCCTACAGATGAACCAGGGTCAGGTGAAGGAATTAAACTAAATCCTATCATGAAGGATTTAATCATCAATGGATATGCAGATGGATCCTACATGCAATATGGAGAAAGTAAAAGGAACAAGCGATGGAAGAAGGAGACCGAAGTTGAAATGGTCGAAAGTACTGGAGAAAGCCAGCATGCTTGGCTTGACACCTTAAAGAAAGAGATTACTAAACTGAAATACATTTCAAGATAAATTAAGTATGTTTCAGAGAATTTTGTGATGATACAGACAAGTGGCATTCAAGGTAAAAATCTCAAATATGTCAGTTTTGGTTTATAACGTCCCCTAGAAAATAGGAGTTCAGTTGTTGTACGTTACTCCTTCCGTGACCAATGTCTATTTTTGTAACTTTGGGGAAGATGATTTGTTTTGAATTCCATATGTAATGTATCTATATATACTATCAAAAAGATAAATTAATGGTTCGACTTATTGGAGAGGGGCCCGCCCTCGTAGCAGAACTTTGTAATTTCTTATGAACTTTAATATAAGCATATAAGGATTTTCTTAGATAATTGAGATTCATCACGGTGTTTATGCTCAGTGTGTTTTCATGTTCTTCATATTCATGAATGTGTTTTTGCTGCTAGTAATAATCCTTAAGTAATAGAAGGAATTCATTTTTGTTGGTGCTCCTTCTTATATCGATTATACTTTTTATGTATTTTTTGTTACTATTTCAGACTTCACTCGTGAGCAGTGCTCTATTTTCAGTATCCAACCCTCATGTTTCCTCTTCTAATGCTTCACCAAGAGATCTGCCCTCTATTAGACACCTCTTGTTGATAGTAGTCTTTCATTTCTTCTCCTCTACCATCTCATATTACTTATTTGGTTGAACATCATACCTATTTTTCCTATGTTCCCTCTGGAAATACATAGCTTATAACTCTTCATACTTTTTAGGAACAAACCCCATTGCCCAATGGCCCTGCTCTTATTTTTTGTCCTACCACCTTTAAATTTTACACCAGGGAAGAATCTGACCTCTGTACACGCATTACCAAATATTTTGAATATCCCAAATGGTTGTATGTCCGATAGAGCCCTCTCTAGTTGGAAAGGTCAGAATCCAACCTAAAGTGGTTGAAATAGTTACCTTTGTCGTATGTCTTCCAGCCATACAGATTTACAGAGTGATAACATGAACAATTGTCACTATAGCTCCTTCTCAGAGCTATCACTTGTGACCTGTCTGAGACAAGAGAGAAAACAAAAATAAAATAACAAGAAATAAGAACAACACTCTTCAACACTCTTCCAATTTTGTGACCAATCATTCCTCCATAGTAACCTACCCGAAACAAGAAACAATAACAACAACACCTCCATGGTAACCTCCATGGAATTTACAAGATAACTTGCCTGGGACAAAGTCAACAACTAAGAATATATTCTAGAAGAGATCAATTTCATCTTGTAAATAAGTGCATTTCTAGTACTAAACAGTGAGCATTTACATAATGATCATAGTACCAACAATATTCAATACATTTGATAGAAAAATTACTCAATAGTAATAGAAATCTAAAGATTGTTGTCCCGGTTACAACACTTACTTAAGCAGCAACAATATAAAAGATCAAATCTGATATGCAAACCTAGAGTTTAGTTGTTGTTGTCCCATTTGAGTTTGTCATATACTGTAGGAGACATCATCACTGCTGCCTCCAATTCTTAGGATTCCTTTGAGTGTGTTAGATCTAAGATCCCTTTGGATCTAATGTCACCTACTAGACAATTGTCCTTTTTCCAAGTGTACATCTCTTGCAAACACCCTCATGATTAAAATTATATACAAGTGCATACCTTTGAAATTTGTAGTAGCATCTAGCTTCTCTTCTAATCCAAGGAATTACATCATCAACAAGAAAAAAATTATAAATTTGAATCATAAGGTTCATTGTCCAGGAAAATGTTAACAAGCCTAAAACCCTAAAAATTCAACTTTGACGGAAGGTCAATCTGAAAAATCCATCATGTGTGTTAGGGAAAGGTGGGATGATCTATGATGGAATTCATCCTAATTGATTTTATAATAAGTGCTCAATGAACTTGACAAACAATTGTGCAGTGGCACATTGCATGTGCAACAACAAATCTCAACAATGTGGAGAATCTCACGATCTTCCTTCCACTAGTTACATTGTTTTGAATGTAACCTACTCTAATACCATGTTATGCTTTGATACCAGGTGTTATCACTGAAATTTCATCCGCACAGGGCGACAAGAACTCCGCATCGTCAACACAGAAAAACAATCATTCATGGCACAAGGTTAATTCCACAGCACAGCAAAAGGGGTCAAAACTACACAAAATGGCCAAAAAATTACAAGGCGCTTTACACCCACTGGGCGCGTGCGCAATATATTCATACCTGGAGCACATATGCGCGGCTGTGGGGTGAAAAACCCGCGCACCTACCAAATGGTGCATTTATGAAACTGGTCGGCCTCCCAACCACTAATGGATCGGCTCCCAAGTCGATTTGACACCAAATCCGAGCTCAATCTGCGTGGGGAGGTTGGTCAAAGACCTAATTGTGCCCTAAAGAGCCCCTTTTCACATTCAA
>ML776612.1:488563-529934 GCA_009831015.1 Picea engelmannii
CATTCTTTGGTAATAGACATAATCAACACCATTTCATAGGCTTTCCATCTCTCACTAGAGTGGATAAGATTGGAGTTCTTTCACTCACACTTTCATCTTTCATTGTAAGGAGAGCAATCAGTTGAGGGCCTCAAGAGCCTTCCTTTGGAGAGGGAAGGGACCCAAGTCCTCTTTCTCCATTGTGTATCTTTGGATTTCATCAATTAGACCAGCTTATATATTGGTGATATTGGTCCATTTTCATTTGTTTTTATTTTTGTTCCTATGCTCATAGTTTCATTTAGTTTTTGTTTAATTCTTGTTAATAGCTTTGTTGTTTTCTTTCTAACTTTTTACCATACAGCTGTCATGACTAGCAGAGCCCAACTAGGCATGTAAGCACTCACTTTTTGCTCACACAACGACGAGAAGAGTGCAAACACCAGGTTATATTTTTATTAAATTTTAGTAGAAATATGTTTACAAGAGTATTTTGATTTATTTTTAACATTCAACAACTATATATAGAAATAGATAGACAAGCATAAGAAGACACAAAGATTTATCCTGGGAAAACCCTAAAATTGGGGAAAAACCCAACCAAATTTTCTTAGAGAGAATGTTTATGATAATACAATACAACCATGAACAAGATTTATTCACAAGAGCACAACCAAACAATGAACAAACCCTAATAACAAATAATTAGCTTTTCTTCTTGTCAAACCCTAACAAGGGTAGACAACTGAGAAACACCACACAACCTTAGCGCAAATTTTCTAGAGGTAGCGCATAAGAGAAACCACCAACAACAAGATAGACACATCAGAGAACTAGAAAAATATATGTGCATCATTAGAACAAGAAAACGCACCAAAAAAATGGCAGAAATGGAAATTGAAAACTACAACTGCAACTCACAACTAGCACGAAGCAAATGGAAATTGCAACTGCAACTCACAAATGGCACGAAGCAGCTGGCAACTGCAATTGACAACTGGCACGAAATATCTAGAAAATGTTCACTAGAAGAAGACAATTGATGTGTTGATCAAATGATAAAGGCATCACCATTATTTATACGTGTTATGTCAGTTATCTAGGGCTGACTTCTCTTCCTGGAAATTATATTTACACTTTATTATTTCCTATGGGATGAATTCTCTTCTTGGAAATTGCATTTCCACTTTATTATTTCCTGTGGGCCGACTTCTCTTCCAGGGTGTTCTTCAACTGTTCAATTTTCTTCTTTTCACTTTTTGGAATCTTCTTCTTCTCTTAGAAAATTTTTCCATGAGTGAATACCTCTCATTTCTACCAAAACATCAACAAAAGACATCCCCATATGGATAAATCAATCACCGAGGATGTTGTATCAAAAGTTTGATAATTATCTATTAGGACTAGGATTTTTATAAAGAAAAGATGATCATTGTGTACATTCCAAATAGGTTGTAGACCACCTTATTTTCATGGTATCATATGTTGATATATGTTGTTAATTTGGAATGACAAAGAAATCATCAAGGTAACTATGATCTCAATTCAATATGAAGCATCTTGGTGATGCAAAATTTATTTTAGGCATGGAAATTAAAATGGATCACTTAAACATGAAACTATGGTTGAATCGAAGGGAATATGTTGGCACAATATTGAAAAGCTTTAAAATGTAGGAATGTAAACCTTTCAACACTACTATTTTTGTTAGCTCAAATTTATTGATATAATAGTCTCCAAAGACACAAGAGAATGTATAGGATATGCCTCATGTTCCTTATGTAAGTGTTGTTTTAAGTATAATGTATTCCATGGTGTGTACCAAACTAGGCATTGCACATGTAGTGGGAGTGTAAAGAAGATATATATCAAACCTAAGGAAGGAACATTGGATTTTTATAAATAGGGTCCTCATATATTTGTGTGGCACTTTAGATTATGCAAGTTGTTACCGAGAAATACCTAGACCGTACATAGTTGTAAGTTTACAAGGTTTTGTTGATGCAAACTGGGATGGAGATCTCAATCACCAAATATCTACATGTGGTTATACATTTAACATGTTTGGTGGAATATTCAGGTAGATAAGTAGAGGGAAAATTTTGTTTCACTCGCAACTACAGATGTTGATTTCATTCCAACCACTCATATGTGTATTGAAAGTTGTATGGTTGCAAATACTATGTTCAAATGTTGGCTTCATATGAGAAGTTGTAAGGATAGATTGGAACAATCAAAATGAAATATTCTTTGTGAAGAATCCTACATATCATGCTTGGATGAAGGATATTCATGTGTGGTATCATTTGTTAGATACATGGTTAAAGACAGTAAGGTGTTGATGGAGAAAGTTGAAACCTTGAGGAATGTTGTAGACTTTTTACAAACTCTATAAGTACTAGGAAGCTTTCATGGTGTAGGAAATCAATGTTCAAAGATGCCCCAAGTAGTTGATTTTGTGTATTCTTAGACCCCTATGCAAAGTCTTCAACAAGTGGGAGATTCTCCAATATGGTTGTATTTTTTGAATGCAAGTAGACTATGCATTTGACTCATCTATTGAGCTTTGGGTCAAAACATTTTGACTCATTTTGAGACAAATGAGCAAATCTCTTTTGGGGGTCGATTATGGGTAATTTCTGGGTTATAGGTGGTTTTCAAATCACGGTTTTATAAATTCATTGTATTTTAATACTACTTAGTATATTCGGGTTAAAAATTTCTACATAAAATATATTTATGTTGTGAAAGGTTGAGCTAATACAATGAAAAAGGTGTGATTATTCATTTTGTTTTCTCATTTTAGGTTTTGAAGGTAAAAATTGTGTAAACTATGAATGTGTCATTACTTTAATTATATTTTTCATAAGTATCCATTAACATTGCTTCTCTTGAGTAGGTTTAGTTCAATTTCTCTTTAAAATGACTAAAGTCAATATAATGGAGATCTTTGTAAACATGGAAGGGTTAGTTTAAGGACAAAACTCAACAACAATTCAAATAAAATATGTTACATTTTTTTCAAATGCTTTCATTTTTCTAATGAAAACTTTTGAGGGAGTATCCAAAACCAAAAGAAACACTAAACACAAAATTTTAAACAATCAACACTGAAAAATATGTAAAAGATAAACAAAGTGAAATGAATTATGAAAAATAAATTATTGCAAAATTTTGCATCTATGTGAACGTTGATGAAAAGAAGGTGCAACCAAAGAATTAAAATATGTTAAAATATTGTGTATCTTATGGTAGTGCATGAATTCTCCTTCAAGAATGTCAATATTAATATCTAGTTCCCTTCTTAGCCCGAGACTTCAATGGACAACAAAGGTGGGAATCAAAGATCAATATCAACCCCACTAGTTAATTCCTTACTTAAGCATCTCAAAATGATCTTCCCACTCTCAGATCAAACAAGGAAAGTATTTACATAAACCCTGTCTTCCTCCTTAACCCTTGCTTATGGTAAACCCTAATTGGTCTAGGTCACCCTTCCATAGCCTCAATGTCAAAAGAAGGCCCCCCTCCTCTTGATTTTGACTCTGATGTGGCTTATTTTTGGTTTGTCATTTCCTCTCTTGGAAAATCTACTACGAAATCTCTCCCTACACACTTTGTTAAGAAGATTGATTAGATTCCTAAAATCAATCTCCCTTATGTTTCACCCAAGAATATGGAATTAGTTCTTGCTAAGAGAGGTTTAATTATGGGTAAAATCATGAAGATGGGTAACACTTTTGCTTGTTTTATGACCAAAAAAAATGTATTTTCACAAGTTCAACTTTCGGCATACAAAAGTAATTTTTTTATTTAGAATTTCACTTTACCGTAAAAACAAAACTTGTGAATAATTTTTTTATCTTTCCAATGACTATTTTTCAATTTTTTTTTATCAAGATTTGATATGTCAATTTGACAATTGTTTAATAGTATGTTCCTTAAACATGAAAGGAATGATAATGAGTTATTGTTTTCCACAATAGTGTATCTATTATTAAGCTTATGTTTTTAAGAAATGAAATATACTGCAACAATATACAAAGACTCTATTTTATTATGACTATAATTTTGAATCTAACAGATGAATGTTATAATTTCTAGAATTTTTTTAAGTTGACCAAGCTAAAAACGTTGCAGATTTTAAACACATATTTTTCTACACCTTCTATCTATCTTAATTTTTACTTGAAAGTAAAATCTAAAAATACCTTTTTGAAGAGAACAGTTTAATGATTATGAATATAAATTTTCCATAATTTGTCATTGTGTATTTTTAGAGATATGTATTTTTCATTTCACTGAATCATAATCTCACCTAAAAATATTATGCAGTGCTTTTTTTATAAAATGAAATAAAATTAGATAAAAACAATGAAAATGAAAACAAATTATACCTAATGAAAGTATATTAAATTTTAAAAATGTTGGTATCAATTCCGAAACTAAATTCTGAGTATTTGTAGGAGTCTTCTACCCCCAAAGATGAAGTAAGATGGAGAGAATTTGTAGTTTCCTGCAAACAGTCCCATTTTTAGGTTTTCGGCCGAAATATTCTTTCGGCCAAAACCTAGTTTTTAACGGAAACCGTTAAAAATAAATGTTTCGGACGAAATATGATTACCACAAGAAAATAATTCATCCAAAAAACATTGTACAGGAATTTTGAGGGTGTCGTTAAATTTGACGTGAAACTTTTGGGCCGAAAACATTCCTAGCAACATTTTTTCGACTAAAAAATTGCTACTAGAAATTTTGGAGACCCGGTTGTCACGAAAGTGTTACCCAGGTTCATGATTTTACCCTTATGAAATTTATATGTATATGGGCTTCCCTTTGATCAACGGAGTTTCGATTCCAAAAGAATTGGGTGGTCCTTGTAAAGGGGAAATTAACCTATTATTTATGTCATAGGGGTTTTTATGCCTTTCTATTTGAATTAAAATAACATAAAGAACTATTTTTTCATAGTGGTCCATACTTCTTTGGTACTCGTGGAATGTACCTCAATTGTTGGACTCCTAATTTTGACCTAGATCTAGATTTCCAAGTTATATTGTCCCCGTTTGGGTGTGTTTTCCAAATACACCCCTTCACTACTAGGGAGAGGATGCCTTTAGAATCATTGGGAACACCTTAAGTAATTACATTGATAGATCAAAACCCGAAGTAGGAATGTTTGTTTGTGCTCGAATCTGGGTCGATACAAATATAGAATAGGGTCTTCCAAAATACATTATTCTTTCTCTAGATAACTAGAAGCATGTTCAATAGCTAGATTATGAAAAATTTCCATTTAAATGTAAAGTCTGTCATGAGTATGGACATTTTGATAAGGAAAGAAAGAATATTCAAGCTCAATCCCCAACAACACTTCATAAACGTGAGTTATGGAAAATTGTTATGCGAAAAATGCACTCTTCATAAGGGGAAACCCCACATATATCCACCTCATATTCTAGGTAGTTGGTTGTGACCAACACGGTAATAGAAACACCTAGTTAGACACATGCATCAACCTACCAAAAAAAAGTGCGAGTTTAAAAAGGGGTAATATTTTCAATCCAACCCACCTCAAGAAATAGATATGATATTTTGTCTAGAGATGATAAAGAGACCCAAGATAAGAATGCATAAATTTGAAGGAATGAGAAGTGTCAATTCTCATCCCATAAGAATTTCAACTATTTTCTTTCTCGACAAACCTGATGCAAAATTTTCAAAACATGGAAGAAGATGTAGTCTCAAATAGGTAAGAGGAAATCAACCATATTGTGGAGAAATCACTCACTTAGGTAAGTGAAGTTATAACTAGGAAGAAATCCCAACAACGATCAAAGGAGGAAGAGAATGAAGAAGATAGGTCATTAAAGAAGGTTGGAAGGAAGCCTATAAAAGAAAAAAGAGAGGAAACAACAAACAATGAAAAAATATTGGGTATTCAAATGACCATCAAAATCTCACTTAGTATAGAGGGTAGACACCAAGTCTCTAGGAATCCAAGGATTCAAACCCCTTTTCTAGCTCCAAGGGTTGGACCCAAAACACCCCATATTAAATAATGATTCTATTCTCCTAGAATTGCAAAGGACTTGGTAGAAAAATTAAAGAAGAAGCCTTCAAAGACTCAACTTCAGTTGAAAATATGGTAGTAGTCCCCCTCTAAGAGGAAAATCTTGAGGAATATGAAACTCTAGATATTGGTAGAAAGAATTGGAAATCATGTGAAGGAGTTGTGATCAATGTTAGAGGGAAATTTGGATGAATATGCACATTTTGGAACCCTTCCCAAGTGATGTTGGATTTCTTCCATTACTCCCAACAATGGATCCTGACTTGATCCTCACATGAATCATCAGGTCTATTTTTAAACCTTTTAAATGTTTATATGCCTATTTTTTATTTAAAAAAAATTGGATGCTGGGAATCTTTTGAAGCTCAAAAAGAGAATGAATCGATAAAAAATAATGTTATAGTTGTGGATTCCAACGTCGTCTTCTCAAACAAATAAAAAAGAGGGGAAGTTATAGTAAGATACCCAATGCAAGAGAGAATGGAGGATTTCATAGTAGACTGATATTTGATTGATGTCAAACCTCCTAAAGAAAAGTAAACTTGGAGAAATAAAATAGTTGGTTTGGGATTTATAGAAACTAGATTAGACTGATTTTTAATCCATACTAACATTTTCCTGATAGATTAGATCGTCTCCTGCAATATTTTCCCTTCAAATTTCTTGGATCATAAGTTTATTTCTCTTTCCTTTGAGCTGGCTCAAAATTTTGGTCTCATTCCCTTCCAATTTAATCTTCTATGGATTCATAACTTTGAGGCTTTTAATGTTATCTTAGCTGCTTCGAGTCATCCTGTATCAGGATCCCCCTCTTTTATGTAGGATTCTAAGATTCAAGAAGTTAAATGAGTGCTTAATATTTGGGTTAAGTTAGTCTATGTTCCTCATGAACACAAACAAAAAAAACTTCAAAATCAGTGGGGAGCCTTGCAAAGAGATATGGAAACAAAAGAAGTAATCAAGAAAACCTTGCTAAAGGAAAAAAATATCTATAAAAAGTCACATGGAGCCTATAGAAAAGAGGAAGAGGAATGGAGTCTAAAATACAGGATCTTGTGGCTGCAATCTGGAGAAAATAACACCAATTTTTTCCACAAGCAAAATAATACAAGAAGATAGAAAAATATTGACAAAGAAATAAACCTGGAAGACAAATCAAGACTGAGTAACTTTGCAATAGTGAAAGAAGAAACTCTTTCTCATTTTGAGGACTTGTATACTAAGGTCTATGTTCATTAATACATCATATCCCTCCATTGGTTTTTGTTGAAGAGAATGCAGACTTCCTTAGAGAAATTGAAGAGTCTAGAATAATCCAAGTAGTTTGGTGCTTATAGCTTAATAAATCCCCTAGACTAGATGGATTTTATATTCATTTTTTCTAGTCCCACTGGCATATTGTAAAACATGATTTGAAGAAAATGTTTATTCACTCTCAAAAGAAGAAGAAAGTTGGGGGATTCACTAACTCCTCCTTCTTAGGTCTCATGCCTAAGGAAACAATCCTGATCCCATTCACCAAATTCCATCTCATCTCCCTGTGAAACTTTATGTACAAAATCTTGACCAACATCATGGCCAACATACTCAAAACGATTCTCCCCAAGATTATTTTCGAGAATCAAGGAGGTTTTATGTGGAAAAGAAAAATTGTGGAAAATATAATTTTGGTGCAAGAGAAAATACATTCGAGGGGGAAAAATAAATAAAAAGGAATGATTATTAGTATTAACAAGGTAAACATGTTTGATCAAGTAGAACACTCTTTCCTCCTAGAGGTTCTTCACAAATTTGGTTTTGATGAATCTTTTTTCTATTGGATTAAATCTTGTATATATTCCCCATGTATATCCTCGTTAGTAAATGAAAGGATAACTAATTTTTTTTAAAGTATGAGAGGTCTATGACAAGGTTTCCCTCTCCCCCCTCTTTTAAATATTACAATGGCCAAATTTCTAAGAAAAGAAATAGAATTTGAAAGAGTATTTGGCCGTAGTCATGTAATTTGTTTCATGAGAGGAGTGAAGGGAATCAATCATTCTCACTTTGTGGATGTTACCCTGTTTTTGGGAGGAGAAACAACTATCATCTCTAAGAGATATGAGGAAAACTTGGATAGCTTTCTCAATGCTTGGGGAGGGAAAATAAATAGTGGAAAAAAGTTAGATGGATGGAATGTCTCTACCTCTCACCTTCGAGATATCTCTAGAATTATGTGACTTCCCTGTTTGGCACCATGGAAATCATTTAGTTATCTGGGCATGCACATCTCCCTCTGCAACTCAACCTTGATATCCTAGCGAGGGGTGCTTGGTAAATTGGAAAGGCAAGTGAAACAATGAGGGTGGAATTGGTTAAATATAGTAGGCACAATTATTCTTAGTAAATACATGTTGTCAAGTCTTCACTTATATCAATGCTATCTCTCGTACCTAGAATGAAACAAGTGGCCATAGAAATTTGAAAAATCCTTGGGAAAAGTGGTAAAACCAACAACATAAAATTCGTTTTGATAAACTAGAATATTGTTCAAGATTAAAATATAGAGGAGGCTTTGAAATCAAAGATCCAATGCTCATGAATTCGGTAATGGTGGAAAAAATCCTATGGAGACTCATTTCTAGTCCATGTGAATGGTGGAAAAATGTTATGATTAAGAAGTAATTTCACAGAAATAAAAAAATATTTATGGACTCACCATTTGTTGAAATAAGAGGTTCATCTATTTGGAGACTGTGTAAGGAAGTAGCCTCATTGATATAATCTAAGTCAATGTGGATTCCATGAAATGGTAAATCTATTTTTATTTGGTTAGAATTTTTTTTAGGAAATCCTCCCTTCGAGACCATCCCTGAAATATCAAACCTTAAGCCTTGGTTTTTGGAAAATTGATTGGCTACACTATTAGACTTATCAGATAAAGGATGGATAATAATGTTGGTTGGGGTGGTGTTAGCGTCGGAAGTCACCCCTGGATTGCAGCAGGAGCAGAGCCCGACGCCCATTAGTTTATTGTCATGATTTGTTGAATGGGCTGATCGAATGGGTAAAGACTCAAGAGGATATAGCTTTAACTCAGGAGACTGGGCCTGGTATGTAGAAATAAAGGGAGGTCTTGATCCAACTTCCGTTAGTAAGTTGATTAAAGGGTGGTAGATGGAAGACTTGTGAGAAGGGTGAGCAAGACTACCTTGGGCAACAAGCCTTCAGAAGCTTGAAGAAGAAAAACTCAGAAGCCAAGATCCTCTTGGTCCAGAGTTTCAAGGAGATGAAGGGTGACTCGATTGGATCCTCCAATTCCAAGCCATTCTAGCACTGAGAAAACACAAGAACTGATTAGAAACGTTGTGACTATTGCAGTGATCCAACCTACATCATCCTACAACAACACAACTCGACTGGATCCTCCAATTTCGAGTTGTTCTAACATAGTAAACAAAGATATGGAAAAAGAGGCTGACATCCATAAAGTAAGAAGTCTCAAATGCCTTATACATTAACCAAAGCGACCAGTGCTTCATCAAAACTTTACCATCCGGAGCTTAGCTCAACCATCCATCCTTACAAAATTCAAAAAATGAGCCTATATACTCAGGAAAATTTGCCTAACAGAGGCGTGCCCAGTCACCCAGGGCTCGATGTCTTTTCAGTCAAATTCATACTGAAATCCTTCTTCATGCGCCACCTTAACTGCACATATCTCCTGTAAGGAGGGTAGCTGAGCCATTAAGTGCCAAGCTAGCATGTGCAGACTTCTTTGTCTCTTAGAAGACCTCGGCATGGCTTCTTTGGAAAAATCGGTACACGGGACCCCTTCGAGCAGACCGCTTGCCAGACCCTCCATATCTCACACTTAATGAATGAAAGGAGGTTTCAACCACCCGTTCATGCCTTCATTTACTCCAAGCGACATAGGATTGAGATCAGATCCGATGGTGCTTGGAGGTCACAATGATCTCCTTAGTAACTAAACTCGGTGCCTTTGGCCCCTCTTGCACAGCTCTCTTTGTCTCCCAAGTGACCACAGGCTATGACCCTGTGCTTACTCCCAAAGGTGTTTTCGGCATTTGTAGATATGAAGGGGCTGATCCATGCTTCTTGAAATTGCGATGAGTGAAACATCGAGACGGCTTAATCTGGCGCCACACATCCTTCAAATCTGATGGTCCTAAACTCACCCGATGCTATTTTGGGCCCCAGGTCTTGGACGCTCTCGTCACTTTGCGCATTGGGGATATGAGGGAGTTGCTTCTTGCGCTTCAAAATCATGATGGGAGAGAAGGCGAGGAGCCTAATCACACACCAGGTGTCCCCTTTAGATGGACGAATGAGACTGCTCCTTGGTATGGTGGGCCCACCTTTGGCCACTTTCGGCGCTTCGGGGTTCGGGGTTTCGAGATGTACAATGGCATGAAACCTTCACCCTTTGAACTCGCGACTACTGAAAAGCCAACACAACTAGATCTCGCTCCATGCGTCCTCTAGATGGACGACTTCTATTCTTTCCCTGCACACAATATGGGCGCCATCCATTGTGTTATCTTCGGTGCACCTTTCTATTCATGATTTCCCGCCAACCGTTGATATGCTCATATGGATGGATCTAGATCGTTGACACTATAATTTTGCCTGCTCGCTTGATTTTAAGTTCGAAAAGGACTTCTTCTGTTCACTGTGCTTGGGCGCTCCTCGTGCAACCTGTAGACCTGGATATCCCGATGCCGAAGACAAGTAATGTTGCTAACATTAGGCTCCATGGGGGATAGATTCATCCCTATGATGCTCTGAGAACTCATTTTGCAGTTCCAGTTGCCTGTTGTTGGGCTATGGAGTCAAGCTCGAAACACCTTGCCGAAAATACAGGCCGAAAAGTAAAAATAAAAGTAAAACAAAATAAACATACATGCTCAAGGGAGCTTATTTATGTATAGTCCTAAACTAGTTAAACTGTATATACATGGGCTAGGTGAAAGAAAATTTCCACCATAGCCACCCATACTGCTTGGTGATTCGTCCCTTCTCTTTACCGCAGATGCTCCATAAAATTCTAGGGAGGTATGATAGGCAGATGAAGATGAGGTTAACCATGCTGTCCATACCCCCAAATTTTGAGAAGGGGAATAAATTTATAGGCTCCAAAGCCTTTGGAAAGAACAACTCCATATAAGACCCCATAGGGTCACCATATCTAATGCCATGGGAATTTAGTTGGTCAGAAAACATCTCTTGTCCTCCGTGGTTGTTCACCTGTGGCATGATGTCTTCAGAGTGCACCAGTGGGCGGACGACAAATGCAGGCTGGCCAATGCTAGATGACACCTGCCCACAAACAGTCTCTGGATAGGAGATGAGTTGTCTACTGATCCCTTCCTCTTTATGATGCTCTATGCTTCCTGCAAGCCTAGTAGAGCTGATTTTCACCCATGGCCTTTCCTTAATTAATAAAGGAACATGCTCTATAATGTGGTCTTGGAAATCTTTCATAACACAATACTCACTTGTGAGTATTGGTGGAATAATGTTATTAGAACATTTCAAGAAATATGAAATGTAGGACTCCATGCATATGGCCACAGGATCATGGGGAGTATGATAGAATCATGGGCGCTTTAGAAGACCAGGATGTTCTTCTACAAAAAAGTCTTTACTCACAAAAGAATGTTCATCCCCCTCATGGGAAAACCACTCTGGATCTTCTACAACTGCAACTTTTACCCCAAAAAGATGATATTCAAATAAAGGAGTAGCAGGATCTGTGTCATAATGACTATTTCTTGGTTCTTGTTCCAGATTTGATCCATAATTGCTATATCCTTGCTTAGATTCTAAAACAGACTGATAGTCTTCTTCCTCTTGTATATCCAAATCTTCCTACTTACGAGTCCACCTGGTAGCCCTGATGTTTTCCTCAACCTCTATAGCATCCTCAAATAGATGTATCAATGATGAGGATTTCCTTTCTCTCAGGAGGAAGACTAGCTCTAGATGCTAAGCCATGATATAGTACACCATAGCAGAAGTGTCTGTGGGTCTGATCTCTACAAGCATGCTATGATAAACACTGAAAAATCTTCTGTTGAAAACAACCAAGGCTTCATATTTCCCTCTCCTCAAGGCATTAAACTCGGACTAGTATTGATCAAGGGACTTGTTCTCACCCAAACCTTTTAAAAATGTATGGTATAGTTCAGTCCAGGAACCAATAGAACCGACCTCAAGACACCTAAACCACACTACAACATCTCTAGACAGGGAGTGTGAGAACATCCTCATGACAACATCTTCGTGAAGGATCCCAAATTGATCAATAAGGGTCTCAAAGGCCTCCATATGCCTCTCAGCTGTAACATGAACTTCCCCAGAAAATCGAGGAAGATACTCGAAGAAATCATGAGGATAAGGGTTAAGGTGATATGGAAACCTCAGAGGTTTAAACAACTTATTTCTGATTTTGATTTGAAAAGCAGTGGGTTGATCATGGGATTCAATAAGAGGCCGGGGAGGCTTAGTAGGAAAAACAGGGGGTAACGAGGTCTGGGAAGACTGTGAATTATCCTCAACCTCCTCAGGACTACAAGGGCACTCAATTCCAAGAGGAGGTGTGATACAGATCTCATCTTCATGGATAGGAAGAGGTGAAGGCACAAGATCAATATATGCAACACAAAAAGAGGGTATGTTTTCTTCTTCTGAGTGTATAAGGGGAGGCTCAAGGACATCATAATGTACAAAGGAGAGGAAAAAATTCTCTATAAATGAAGGGAAAGAGAAGAATGAGCTGACAAGGAAATACAAACCTTCATGCAGTAAGCTCATAAACTGATACCTGGTCTTTCCCTTCGACATATACTTCCTTCTGTCAATAGAATCCCTTTCAGTGGAGTCTTTAAATGTGGAGTCGTCGGGTGAATGCTATGTAGAATGAGTGTGTTCGGTCCTCATTCACAATCAAAGACCAGAACTGAGCTTCGTGTCTCCCAAGAGATACCAGGTGTAGCCATAGGCACTGCAACAGAGGAGTTACCAGGTGGAATGACCTCAGAGGAGTCGTCGGGTGCAAGTGCAATCTTCAATGGTTCTGATGTATGATGCACCTTCAGAATCAGAAACTCGATGTCATTCAATCCCAGGGAAGATTTTCAACTTCGTCCCCAGAAATGACGCCATAAATGTTAGCGTCGGAAGTCACCCCTGGATTGCAGCAGGAGCAGAGCCCAACACCCATCATTTTATTGTCACAATTTGTTGAATGGGGTGATCGAATGGGTAAAGACTCAAGAAGATATAGATTTAACTCGGAAGACTAGGCCTGGTATGTAGAAATCAAGGGAGGTCTTGATCCAACTTCCGTCAGTAAGTTGATTCAAGGGTGGTAGATGGAAGACTTGTGAGAAGGGTGAGCAAGACTGCCTCGGGCAACAGGCCTTCGGAATCTTGAAGATGAAAAAATCAAAAGCCAAGATCCTCTTGGTCCAGAGTTTCAAGGAGCTGAAGGGTGGCTCGATTGGATCCTCCAATTCCAAGCCATTCAAGCGCTGAGAAAACACAAGAACTGATCAGAAACGCTGCGACTGTTGTAGTGATCCAACCTGCATCATCCTACAACAGCGCAACTTGACTGGATCCTCTAATTTTGAGCTGTTATAACACAGTAAACAAAGAGATGGAAAAAGAGGATGACATCCATAAAGTAAGAAGTCTCAACTGCCTTATACATTAACCAGAGCGACCAACGCTTCATCAAAACTTTCCCATCCGGAGCTTAGCTCAACCATCCATCCTTACAAAATACAAAAACTGAGCCTATATACTCAGGAAAATTTTCCTAACAGAGGCGTGCCCAGTCACTCAGGGCTCGGTGTCTTTTCGGTCAAATTCATACTGAAATCCTTCTTCACGCGCCACCTTAACTGCGCATGGCTCCTGTAAGGAGGGTAGCTGAGCCATTAAGTATCGAGCTAGCATGTGTAGACTTCTCTGTCTCTTTGAATACCTCGGCATGGCTTCTTTGGAAAAATCTATACACAGGACCCCTTCGAGCAGACCGCTTGCCAGACCCTCCATATCTCACACTTAATGAATGAAAGGAGGTTTCAACCACCTGTTCATGCCTTCATTTACTCCAAGCGAGACAGAAGATTGAGATTGGATCCAATGGCACCTGGAGGTCGTGATGATCTCCTCAGTAATTGAACTAGGTGCCTTTGGCCCCTCTTGCACAACTCTCTTTGTCTCCCAAGTGACCACGGGCTATGACCCTGTGCTTACTCCCAAAGGTGTTTTTGGCATTCATGGATATGAAGAGACTGATCCATGCTTCCTGAAATCGCAATGAGTGAAACGTCGAGATGGCTTAATCTGGTGCCACGCGTCCTTCAAATATGACGGTCCTAAACTCACCCGACGCTGTTGCGGGCCCCAAGTCCTGGACGCTCTCGTCACTTTGCGCATCGGGGATATGAGGGAGCTGCTTCTTGCACTTAGAAATCGCGATGGGCGAGAAGGTGGGGAGCCTAATCACGCACCAGGTGTCCCCTTTAGATGGATGGCTGAGACTGCTCCTCGGTATGGTGGGCCCACCTTTGGGTGCTTTCGACGCTTCAGGGTTCGAGGTTTTGATATGTACAACGACATGAAACCTTCACCCTTTGAACTCGCGACTGCCAAAAAGATGAAGCGACTAGATCTCACGCCACGCGTCCTCTGGACGGACGACTGTTATTCTTTCCCTACACACAATATGGGCACCATCCATTTTGTTATCTTCGGTGCACCTTTCTATTCGTGTTTCTCGCCAACCGTTGATATTCTCATATGGATGGATCCAGATCGTTGACACTATAATTTTTCTCGCTCGCTTGATTTTAAGTCCGAAAATGACTTCTTTTGTTCGCTGCGCTTGGGCGCTCCTCATGCAACCTGCAGACCTAGATATCTCAATGTCGAAGACAAGTAATGTTGCTAACAGGTGGAAAAAAATCTCTCCACTTAGGCTCCTTTCTACCTCCTTAGAGCTACTTTTCAAGAATTTGGTTGGATGTGGCGCTATGGATTGTAACACCCTCAATGAGTGGGGGTGGGGATCGGGTGGTTTGAAATATTCAGTGAAAGTAGGGTATACTAGTCTTCTTCAATATCTTCCAAATCCTCCTTGTTCCTATATATGGAAATATATTTGGAGAGGATACTCGCTTCCTAAAATCAATGTCTTTAGCTAAATCATGGTTCATGGAAGGATGATAACAACAAAGAACATGAAAATGCAAGGAATCTAGGGACCATACAGATGTGTTTTATGCATCTCAACAAGTGATAAATTGTCTCTTTTTTAAATGTCAATATTCATTGCAGGCTTGGAAACATTTTAATGGAATTCCAGATAAGGTCTCACTTCCTATCTCTTGGAATGAAATGTTTGTAGTTTGGCATAAAAGATACTTGGGATCCTTTCATAATAAACCAATTTTAATAACAATATGGATGGCTATCTCAACATTTATTTGTTGGGAGATATGTTTAGAAAGGGAAAATGATATATTTTAGCAAATTTGAATCCTAGTTGTCAGGTCAACCAATATCTCCAATTTCCTTAGACTTATGCTATCCTTCCACTTGGATTTGATTAGTGGCTCTAACTGATCTAATGGTTGCGATTACTCCCAAACACTATCTCAACGAATAGGATTCTTCCTCGATCCTTCACAAAGGATTCTTCTATGTAGGATCTGGCTTCTGTGTGATTTCAAATGCACCATATCTTCTGAGATTTTGAATCATAGGATCATGAGATTTTGATTTCAAATGCACCATAATAGGTTTAATTATCTCTATAATTTTGCAAACGTTAGTGAAAATATCCATTAATGATCTTAATTAATTTTCTTGCAAAATGGTTATTTCCACTTTATCCCATTAAGGCTACATTGCTTTCTTACATACATCTTTACATACGCAGTTCAGAGCTCATTTGAAACCTACACTTTCAAACAAAAAACACAGAAAAAAAAAACGTATTCCTGAATTTAATGAATTCAAACTTGATTATAATCCAATGGATAAGTATTTTTCATAGTTTTCACAAACCATCAAACAAAAAAGAGAAACAAACGAATCTAAAATTCCATGAGAATATCATGATTTTGAACATAATACATAGAAACGAATAGGCTAAGGATACCCAAATCGCCTCAAATGATTGGAATGAATTAAAGGGAATGCTTGAAGATCCGGAGTCCCCTGATACTTTTCTACAAGGTTTCTATGGGTACTCATTTCCATGTATACAGTACAACAAATGATCATGTACATATAAAACTAAGCTTCCATATACAACTTGTGGTGTGAATTACATTGGGTGGATGCACATTATCTATGAAAAAAATAAACAGAAATTGGATTACCATACAACAAAAATATCCAGAGTCTTCCATTCAATATTATCAGATAATGTTGATTAATTTCATACTCCTTAGCTGGACGTGGTGGGGAATCTTGAGTAGTGGTAAAATTCAACCAATCAAGTTAAGGTAAACTCTAATCAATGATTAAAGAGAATTGTGTATCAATAGAGCATGATGTGGACTTGAGTAGGTCTTGCATGGTTGAATCAAAATTGTATCCTTGATCTTCATCATCTAAATTGATTCAAGTTGGGTTTTGATAAAGTGTGCATATTTCTACATTCCAAGTCTTTTTGTTGTAGAAAGCATATTCCTCATTTCCTTTGCTGAGGTTTAGAGGCTTTGATTTCGCTAGCTCATTTGTTATGTTTTCTAATGGATTAGATCCAAATTCCCAAGGGGATTGGAGACAATGGTTTATATTATCAATGTAAATATTAAGAGATGATATGGGGAATCTGTTTAAATGAACATCACTAGGTGTTGACCTATATGATGTTAAGTCTTTAGTAGAACTTGAACCTTTTACAACCTTTGTACTTTTAGAATCAAGAAATTTTGTAGATTGTCAATGTAACCATTTGTACTTTGTAATCCCTTCTTTTGTTTTTTTCCAGATAGTAGTTTATTTCGGAAGGGAGATTTTGGCCTCAAAATAGAGGACTACATTCTCTATTGTCATGTTTTTTTCATTCCCACACTTTGTTGGAATTGATACAGTTTTCCCCATTAGCCTCAACATGGGTGCAGAAGGAAAACATTATTTGTTACCAAATGGTTGTATTTATTGGGAATTTACGTGTTGCACTAAAGTTGAGTTACTCTGTTCATTGAAATAAAGAGGACTTGAAGCTCCATCTATTCTTGCTGAGAGATTTCATAAAAAACCTGCAAAATCTTGGAGAATTATGACTTGAATACACGTGGATTTTACATATGATCCTTGATAACTTTGTTTGAATTAAATGGTTTTGTTTCTTGGAAATTTATGTGTTGCAATAAAGATGAGTTACTTTTTCCATTGAAATAAAGACCACCTAATGCTCGATATGTTCTTACTGAGATATTTCTTAAAAATACCTGCAAAATATTAGAGAAGCATGACTTGAATATAAATATCTTTAACATATGCTCCTTCATAACAATGTATCTTCCTCCAGGGATGATTTTAGGGGCTAAATTTCACTCATGGGCTAATTTTCCATGGTTTTTCCAAAAAGATGATTTGCTATTTTAAAAATGATTCGCCCAAATTCTATAGGATACAATTATTTTACCTTAAAAATAACCATAATTTTATAAAACTATATAAAATCCTTAGAAATTTGAATATTTTTATAAAAATATCGCCAAGCATTTATATTTGGCATATGAAGGATTAGTAAGATTCTCCAAGGTTTCTACATTTTAAAATAAATTTCCATCCTTAAAATCATCCATGTTTTCCTCGTCAAAAGATACAACCTATCACTTTAAATTACCACATCATTATGGTAGGGGCTTACCACTTTGCAGCTCCCCTTGTTAGTAAAGTAAACAATCAATTTGAAAAATATTATTTTTATTTAAGGAACGAGGCAATTTTTTTCACAAAACCTATATGTCAATTTTAAGTATCCTTACTAGAATAAAGATATATCTCAATAAAACATTGTATATGGTCTTGCAATATTTTGAATTTCTTATTTAAACATTTTTGTGTGACCTCATCCATGGTTTTTATCATGTTATTTGAATTTTTTATTTAAACATTTTTGTGGGACCTCATCCATGATTTTTATCATGTTATTTGAGGGATTTTAGTTGCATTTAAAAAAAAAAAAAACATTAGAAAAGATACTTTCGCATTAAATTTGACAAAAAAATATAGTTGCAATCTAAGACCCATATGTGTGTGGTATGTCCATGGTAGTTGCAAGATTGAGAAGATATTAAATTACAGTAACAATATTTTGAGACAATTATACCAATTTATCTGGAAAATTATATCATATTTCTTATCTTTAAGTTTTACAAACTTCAAATAGTCGCTTAGGGCAGAATACCACAATTCCAACAAATAACAAAGTTGTAGAGGAAGGTAAAAAAGCAATTGATAAATAGAACATGTAGTTCTCTTATGAATATAATTGTCAACACACTAATTTTGTTATGAATCAATCCATCTTTCATGTTTTGGTATTGATTAGGAAAGGAAGATTCATTATAATTCAATCTTCGCTAGATAACAAGAGCTAAGCAACAAATTTTATGACGATGTTAAACATTGTTGAACAATTTGTTGGATATATGTTGTAATCTGTGCATGTAGGTAGATTTTGAATTTTGACATGATATATTGGGGTCCATGGTATTCCCTAGATGGGGAGTTTTGGGGGGGCATCATGGGGGGTTATGGGTGGTTTTCAACCCATGGTTTTATATATGGGTGAGTGCAAGTTAATGATGGTCTCTCATGATGTGTTAGTGGAAATGAAAACCTAGAAAAACAACAATTTGTTAACTTGGAGGGATTATTCAAGGTACTTTTAAAATGAATTTGAATATGGTGTAAAAAGAGAAAATGTATTAAATTTAATTATATTTATGAATATATAAATTTTATTCATAGATGTTGTGAATAACTATGTCAAATTTGATTTTTTTCTAAGAGTTGTATGCTATTTTTCTAGCAAAATGTAAGGTATATGTTTTTGTTCATGCAGGTGTTGAGTACCTTAATGATGAAATTTAGTTCCAAAAACTTGTATACTTGTAGAGAACCTGTTTTTCTAGTGTGGTGTACTTTTTGGAAATTTATAATATTAATTTTATATTTTTTTTAAATTATCAAATTCAACATATCCTTGAAATTTTAACACCTTTTGTTCGTGCAGGATAAGAGGGTCTTAACATGATCATTTTTTTTATTTTTTTTAGATAGTAGATATCAGTCTCCTCTAGTGTGGAATATAACTCATTCAAGAATAATCCAACAAAAAGTTATAGAAGAAATAAGAGAGGTATGTATTCTAGGGTTTTGATATATGCAAAGAAAAAAATAGATTAAAAATAGTAAACAATATTAATTTAAAAAAAAAAATATATTTGGAATCTTCATAGTTGACTCTATATATAGTTTTTTCAACAACTAAATTGTTTAGCCTATAGAAAAATAATGTAAAAGATAGAGATATAAAGAGGTGTTCACAAAAATGGATTTTTTTATCAATTTGTAGACCGAACCATTAGATTGGTCATCTTGAGCCTAAATCTGAGGCAATAAAGTCAATATACACGTTGTCAATCCCACCCAAAAAATTTGAATTCAAAAGAATGCACACACATTCTTAATAGAACCCATGCCCTCTAGGAATGTGCATGTGTTCCTAGAAGCATGCACATGTTCCTAAGAGTGTGCATGCATTCCTAAGAGCGTGCACATGCTCCTACAAGCTAAGTGTTATTTGTCATTCCCCAATCCCTCTCTCTCTCTCTAGGTGTTACATATACTCATCTCTCCTACATCTACCCGCCCTTTGTCTCCCTCTTACTCTCCCTCTCTACCCCCCCTATATGTCTCCCTCTCTCTCTCTCTCACACACTCCTATACATGGTAATACCTAGACATGGCAAGACTTAGACATCACAAGGCATGGAAATACCTAGACCTATACCTTGCATTTACATGCCTCAAACTCTCACACCCACTCCCTTTTATAGAACAAAATTCCACACCTATGAATTTGTGTCATGGCCTAACCCTTTCCCAAAGCTTGAGAGACATTTTCCCAAATTATCTCTCCAAAATCATTAAAAAAAATGTCTTATGAGGATATTCGTGGGTTTCTCTAGTGCAACACGCGGACATATGCGATTGTTGATTCTCCATTTTGACACTTCTAATATCCTATATTACCCTCTATCTGAGCCTATTTTACCTGTTCTATGTGTATATAATTGATTGTTTCCTCCACAAATCCACTTGATGACCTTTTCCATATGCATAGAGAGGTAACTTATGATTAAGGCATGATTTGTTTAGTTTTCTTGATTTAATTCGATTAAATGATTGATTATGTATTATCCTAATCACTTTGACTCTTAACCAGCTTCATAAGGTTCTTCACTAATCTGGTACTGCAACTATAGCTTGATCTGGTACTCCATTGGATACGGTACCACGCTGGATCTGGTACCCTGTCTGATATGGTACCACACTGGATCTGGTACCCTATTTGATCTAGTACCAATGCTCCACCTATTAAGGTACTAATGTTCCACCTATTTCAGTACTATCCTCTCAACGTTTATTCCAGTACCCACACAACATTGCATCTGATACCAGTACAACTCAGCATTGCATTCTGTACCATCATACTCAACATTGCATCCGGTACCAGTCTTGTGCTTTTTTCGGTACTACCTTTGCACCTGATCTGATATTCATGGTTGTAACTGTGCTCATCCGGTACCAAAACCCTGTTTACGAGATTTACATGTTAAGCGAGTATGTTGATGGAGATTCCAAGAAGTCGGTTGGATAGAAGTCTCTTGAAGTAGTTTTTGAGATCACAATAGACTTCATCACTCATGCACTTTGTGTCAGGAGGATGAAGTCCATCCCTAGAGATTCGATATGAATTTCCAATTGTAATATTTTAAAACCATTCGATAATTATATTTAGATATTGGTAGTAATGACTCACCTTCTTTATAAGGGATGTTGTATAGGTGATAGAATAATAAGTAATGGTGTAATGAAGAAAGTAGCAAGAAAACGATGATACATATTGTCATAATGTACAAAATGTTGAATTGTTGATTCAATCTACAAATTGAAGGAATACAAATGATCTATTGTGCAATTCATGAGCTTGAGTAAAGCATTTTATTTTGTTATCTCTTTAGAGGTACCTTGTTGGTTCAGCAAGGGCCCACCGCCCTAACCAAGGTAAACCTCCCTATACATGTTTTTGTGATTGTGTGAGTGTGAACATTTAACAATTGTGTGTTGTAAATTATTTCAAATACATTTTAAGTTCAGTACAAAGTCACTTGCTTTTGAATCAGTGTGAGTAATTAGACATTGGACACAGTAAATAGTTTCCTTTCCATTTCTACAAATTAACCTTTAATTGATAAGAGTTTGATGTGTGGGATTGTTGAGCAAGCAAATATTATTGTTTTGATTTTGTAATTGTGGTGTTCTTAGTAGGTAAAGGAATCATAAGACTTCATATTTTACCTTCATGTTCCATATAATGAAGTATCTCAATCATGTTGGTTGTTTCCTGTACTAAAGAAGGTTTGATTAAATTGAATAGAGTTATGATTGATTTTTGTCTAAGAATGAATAAAGTGGATTGTTGATTACTGTTTTCAATTGCTACAGGGAACAAGATATTAAGTTCTTCTCTTCATTTCATGAGCCTCGAATGAACAGGCCTGTCACCTAAGAAAGAGTCTTTTTAATTGAGTGTTTGCTTGAGGATTTTTGTTATCAGTTTTATCTTCTGAGTTTAAAGTTGTGTGAAACATTAAAAAAATCTAGAAACAGAGTGTTATGTTATTAATTATTTCCTTCTTGAGCTATATACAACATACATAGGTAAGTTACCTGTTCTTGACACATATAGTGTAACAAATCTTTCGATTACGAATCTCGGATTGACATATAAATGAGTGTAATATACTAATCATATTTATACATCAACATTTTGGCGTCGTTACCGGGGAGTTGTAAACGGTAACAGGTAGCATTTTGAGTTTGATTGGTTTGATGAGTTTGGATTGGATTTAAGGATAATATGAGGGTGGAGAGAAGACGGTAAGACAAGAGGTAAGAACCTGCGCATCCACTTTGGTGGGGTTGCTCCAAAGTTAGGTTTTCCTCTTAGCTTTTGTAGTTAAAAGTTTGTGTTTCTTTAGTATTAGAAATTCTTTTATGAGTAGGTATAGGGACAATAAAGGTAGATTTATTGCTTCCAAAATTTCAGAAAAATTAGAAAAACAAACAACAACAAACACCCCCCTCCCCCTCCCCCACACTAATTCATCTAAAATTTGTGCAGGAAAAATTCTCATAGGAGAAAGCTCAAAGTCAACAATTGAAACAACATCCAAAGGCACTAAATCTGAAGCCATTGTTCATATTGAAATCATAATACAACAAGAAAGAGGGGAAGCACTAGCGAACCCATCAGAAGGAGGAGCTGGAAAAGAGACAGAGGTAGTGATAGAGGAAGTTGCATTTGCCATTGGGGAAACACACAAGGTATTGGAATAGTTAGATATACCAAACAACCCAGTGGTTGAACCATCACATAGTGGGGAGACATCACCACCACACTACAACATATATAGAGATATGGCAGAAGAGGAAGGAAATGAAGCTAATGAAATAGAGACATTTGGATTCCCAATACTAGACATCACCAGAGATGTTTCTATGAAGAATATTCCATTTTCCTCACTGCCTCACTTCCATGGTATGTCAACAGAAGATCCTGATTCATTTTTGTTTGAATTTGATATGCTATGTAGGAGCTATAACTACACTGATAATGCACAAAAATTAAAACTCTTTCCAGCTATACTAAAAGATGTAGCACTAAGGTGGTTTATGAGCCTAGGAGAACACACTATCTTATCTTGGTGTGGTATGAAGGAGACCTTACTCCAGAAATATAAAGATTATTGTAGACCTAGTGATGCTAGGAATGATATATTTAAAATTCAGCAATCTGAGGAAGAAAGCTTGGAATATTACCTAGAGAGGTTCTTATACAACTACCAAAAGACAAAGCAATTTGCCTTAGACAGAACCACAGTTAGGAACATCTTCCTAAAAGGTGTCAGGAATGACTGCATTGAAGTACTAAACCTCATGATTTTTGGATATGTGTACCAAAATCCATTTGCAGACATAGCAGAGTATTGTAAAAGATACTCCCACAGTCGAGCCAAAACATGAAAAAGTGTAAAGGATCCTACAAACATAATTATTAAACCCACACCAGGAGGTGTTACTAGGATTGAATTGGGGAATCTACAAGAAAACTTTAAAACAAACATCCTAAACACCATCAGTTCCCAACTTGATACCATTAAAATTAAAAGGAAATAAGAAGAAGAAAATGCTACTTTGGCAATTTTCTGTCCTCGGTGTAGGAAAAGGCATCCTGAAAAGGAATGCCCCCTTAATTTTATCGAAATATGTGGCTTGTGGACATAATATCACCCTACCAATGAGTGCCCTTCTTTACCTGGCCTTAAATCCATTTTCAAGGGAGGGGGAGAGCCTCATGAAACATTCTATCCCCCCAAGAGGCCATGGAGACAACAAAATCCCAATATGTTTGTAGACCCTACCACACAATATTCACAACAACAAGGGGTACTTTCCATGTCTTATCCTCAATGGTGACCACAACAGCCACAAATCCATCCTTGGCAACAAGGATGGAGAGGTCCTGCATATGGGAATGTTACTTTTCAGCCAACAACATTTCCCACCTACCCACAATACCCTTCCAATATTTCTCAGTTGCTCCTAGGATTTAATCCTCCTTCTCTTCCTCCACCTCCAAATATGTAGCAACAACTTTCACTTCCTATGAATACAAATCTGTAGCAACAAATTCAATCTACACCTATTCCAAACCCTCCTCAGCCTACCCCTATTACTGCACAACCTATTCTAAATCCAAGTAATAGACCTACACAACCTCTACAAAATATTGAAGTAAAAAACTTCCCCACTTATGTAATAACTCCTTCTCCATTTAATGGAATTGAATTAAGATCAGGGAGGGTTGTAAATAAACCAAATCCTACTGTGGTCATTCAATAGGAAGAACAAGTATACAATCATGCAGTTCAAGAAGAATAACAAATAGATAATCAAGCAGTTCAAAGAGAAGAACAAATGGATAACCAATTAAATGAAGAAAGAAACACCCCTGTACAATAGGAAACTCCTCACACTTCTCACCCAATAGAAACACCTTAGAAAATGAATCCTTGTCCTTATCCAGAAAGGTTACTCATGAAGAAATCTGAGGAACCTCTAGGACATAATCTAGAGACTGAACTTTGAAATATATGTGTAAAGATTCCCCTACTTTAGGCCATCAAGGATATACCTATTTATGCTAATATTTTAAGGGATATTTGCATTAAAAATCCATGTAGGAGGAGGAAGGAGGCTTCTTTCATATAGGTGGTTGGACAGTTATCAAAGTTTATATCAGAAATTCCATCAAAATATAGTGATCCAGGAAACCCAGTGGTAACCATATAAATTAATGGTGTTTCTTTGCCAAATACACTTATTGATATAGGGGCAACAATAAATGTTATGTCGGTTCATGCCATGAAGACGCTGCAACTAAATCACCTAAGACCAACACAGACTTTGTTGGAACTAGCGAACAAATCAGTCATCACCCCAACAAAAATTTTAGATGATATAACAGTTACCTTGGATTCTTGGGAGTACCCAATGGATTTCTATGTGATTCATCCCAAATCCTCCAAACCAGGACATCCAATAGTACTTGTTCGACCTTAGTTGGCCACTGCTAATGAATTTATTAGTTGTCGGTCTGGAGAGATGACACTTTCCAATGGCACTCAAAGTCAGAAACTTATCCTCTTTCCTCTTGTCCAACCAGCCACTGAAGTTCCTCTCTGGTTGGAGACTCCCTATGGGGAGGAGGACTGTACTCATCCCATGTTGACACTTGAACATGTAAAAGGAGTTCAAGAGCAAACTGAAGAACAAATCTTAAGCCTATTTTTTGTTGATACAGAATGCATTGAATATCCTCAATCTTTTCCTGAATATACACATATCTTTAGCTCTGAATTCCAAGAAATTTGGCACCCCTCCACCTCTACAGTAGCCATCATTTCACAAGTAGATGAAGGGAAAGAATAAGCTATTCAGGCTATTGAAAACAGTCCTGGAAAATCTTTGCATATCAATGTTAGCTTAGAAACAGATCATCAACAAAAGTTGATACAAATGATTCAAGGGAAATCTGGTGATTTTGCATGGGATTACTCTGACATGAAAGGGATCAACCTAGACACTTGTATTCATAATATTTACACTAATGATCAAATCAAAACTGTTAGGCAACCCCAAAAGAAGAATGAATCCAACCTTGAAAGACATAGTGAAAGAAGAACTAAAAAAACTCCTGCAGGCCAATTTCATCTACCCTATATCAAATATCAAGTGGGTCTTCCCATTAGTTATCATCCCTAAGAAAAATGGTAAATGGAGGATTTGTGTAGACTTTCAAGAATTGAACAAGGCTACCTACATAGATTACTTTCCTTTGTCTTTCATAGACCAGGTCTTGGACACTTTGTTTGGGAAGAGGTATTTCTCTTTCTTGGATGGGTTTAGTGGTTACAATCAAATACAAATTTCACTAGAAGACTAGGACAAAACCACATTTACCTTCCCATGGGGGACCTATGCCTATAGGGTTCTTCCTTTTAGTTTGTGTAGTTCCCCTACTACCTTTCAAAGGGTTGTCTTGGCCATTTTCTCTGATTTGACCCATGACTGTGTAGAAGTCTGGATGGATGAATTCACATTGTATGGAGATGATTTCCAACAGGCATTGGACAATTTGGAGAAAGTATTGGTTAGGTGTAAAGAAGCCAACCTTTCCCTCAATCATGAAAAGTCTAGAATGATGATCACTGAAGGAATTGTTCTAGGTCACCACATCTCTGGTACTGGAATAAGAGTAGACCCTACCAAGATTGACATCATTTCCCAAATCAAAATCCTTAGCTCACAAAAAGAAGTCAGAATATTTTTAGGGCATGCTGGTTACTATAGGAGGTTCATTCAAAATTTTACGAATCTAGTTGCCCCATTGTTTAAACTGTTAAAAAAAGAGGCTGAATTTTGTTGGAATGAACAATGTCAAATCTCCTTTGAAATTTTGAAAACAAAGTTGTCCAGTGCCCCTATTTTGAGAGGACCAAATTGGTCTCTTCCTTTTCATATTTTCACGGATGCCTCAAATACCGTTTTGGGGGCTGTTTTAGGACAAAGGGAAGGCAAGATTCCTTATGCTATATACTTTTTTAGAAAAAATATTTCACCTACTGAAGTAAATTACAGTATCATGGAAAACAAATTTTTGTCAGTAGTACATGCCATTAACAAATGCAGACACTACATAACAGGGTATGAAGTCTTTGTACATACTGACCATTCAACCATCAGATTTTTAATGAACAAACTGTTACAAATGCTAGAGTGACTAGATGGTTGTTATTACTACAAGAATTCAATATCACCATTATTGATAGGCCTGGAAAAGATAATTTAGTTGATGATTTCTTGTCTAGACTCATTCATGCAGGTGATAATAATCCAGTAGATGATGATTTTCTAGATGAGAATCTATTTTCTATTTCTACTTACATTCCTTAGTATGCAGATGTAGCCAATTATCTTGTGACGGGAAAGCTACCTCAGAATCTATCCTCCTGAGAGAAACAAAAAATTGTCCATCTAAGTGCCAATTACATGTGTCATGATGATTGCTTATACTGAACTAGGCTTGATTTGGTGATCAGAAGGTGTGTTCAAGATGATGAGATGCAGGATATTTTCAAAGCTTGTCATGATGGTCCATGTGGAGGCCATTTTGCTGATAAAAGGACAACATACAATATTTTATAGTCCGACTACTATTTTCCAACTATTTTCAAACATGCATAGAAGTATGTGTCCAGCTATGATGCTTTCCAAAGGATGGGAGAACCTACTACAGTTGATCATATGCCCCTCCAAGCTCATGTAGTAATTAAACCTTTTGAAAAATGGGCTTTGGATTTTGTAGGACCCATTAACCCTATGTCTCGAATAAAGAAGTATGTCTTGGTCTGCACATATTATGTGGATAAATGGATGGAAGATAAAGCTTTATATTATGCTAATGAACAATCTATTGTAGACTTTATCTTCAAAGAAATATTTACTCGTTTCAGTGTACCTCGATAAATAGTCACGGACCAAGGAACCCAATTCACCTCCAATTTGGTCAAATCTCTTACTGAACAGTACAGAATCAAACATAGAAAATATTTCCTTATCACCCTCAAGCAAATGGGAAGGTGGAATCAACTAACAAGGTGATGGAGGCTATTCTTACCAAGACTATTTAGATGCATCACAAATAATGGGTTGATAGGTTGTTTGAGGGATTATGGGCCCATAGGATAGCTTGGAGAAACACAACAGGCCATATACCTTATGAGTTGGTGTATGGGAAGCAGGTGTTGCTTCCCATAGAATTTCAAGTAAAAACCATCAGGATTGCCATGCAACTAGGGATGGATCTGGATGAGGCTAAAAAATAGAGGCTATTACAATTGAATGAGCTTGTTGAGATCAGACAATATGATCTTCAAAGGACCACCCTTATACAAGAACAAAGGACTAAATGGCATGACAAGTACATCAAGAAGAAGTCTTTTCAGTTAGGTGATTGGGCCCTTCTGTATGATAGTAGGTTCAAAAATTTTAAAGGTAAATTGTCTACTAGATGGTTGGGACCCTATGAAGTTTATACAGTTTATGACAATGGTTCAGTAAAGATAAAGAATATTGATGAGAATCAGACTCCCTTTGTCGTAAATGGGCATCGATTGAAGGTTTATAATAAGCCTCTATCCAAAGAGGATTTTGTCAAACATGTTTTTTAAAGCTCTGAAATGCAACTGGTAAGCAAGGGGGTTTCTCCTCCTGCTGACCCACCACAGTAAGTTTGAATGTGTGAATTAATTTGGCTTTGTACATATTTTTAGATAGAACTTTTCTTTTGTTGATGTGACTAACAAACACAAAAATTTGATTGTGTTCTCATGTAGATAAATGAATAAGGAGGACATCTTCCAAGAGGATTTTTCTTTAAGTTTTTTAGACTCCTAAAAATTGAAAATACCGGTAAACAGGAACTGGCCTAGGCTCAAGAAAAATCCGCGGGACAGTATATGGAGTTTTCTTTAATTTTTTCAAACTCCTAAAAATTGAAAATATCGACGAGTAGGAATTGGCCCGGGCTCGAGAAAAATCCATGGGACAGTATATAGAGTTTTCTTAATTTTTTCAGACTCTTTAAAATTGAAAACACCGATGAGCATTAACTAATCTGGGCTCAAGAAAAATCCACAGAAAAGTATTAGTTAGGATTATTATTTTTGCAATAAATAGGAAGTGCCAACAGGAGAAGTGATCAGCCTGATTCCAAACAAGGAGGGTTATAAATCTCAACATGTGGTCATCTAGCTATAGAGTACCTTTTTGTCAAAAATCTTGGAGCCCAGACACCAAATTCTTTTACCTTATTCTGACACTTCCACTACAAATTCAGAGTTCCTACATCAAGTGTTGGTATTTGTTTCACCTACATGGTTTTTCAGTTGAATCAGATCACAAATCCTCTTCCAGAACACCAGAAAACACCAGCTACTTCTATAAAGTGCAATCTACAAAAGTTTCAGTCTACAAAGCACTACCACCAGGTACTGTGTCAAATTCTCCTCGAGTATCAGAATACAATGTTTGCCTTTGTGCTCATTCGGTACTGGAAAACATCTTTGCGCTCATCCGGTACTAGAAAATATCTCTACGTTCATCGAGTACTATGGGAGGAGGTTTGTTTTCATCTGGTACTGGGTAAAACTCTGTGTCCATCTGGCACTATGCAAAACTCTTTATTTATCTGGTACCGATGGTCGCCTTTGTGCTCATCTAGTACCAAAGGAGAAGGTCTTTGTTATTCTAGTACTGAGCACAACTCTGTGTTCATCCAGTACTAAGGTGATCTAGTACTGGTAATAAGGTGTTGGTAGTCCTTATCCTATGTTCAAGTTTTGTTGCTCGATTTAAGTGTTTCAAGTACTAGGACGTATAAACTCAACATTTTTTCATTTTATTAAGGAATTAGGATAATTATGTATTAAACATGTGGTTACTCTCAAATTATGGCACACTCCCTACCAAGAACTTCTACAAGTCCTCGTCTACATTTCCTTGTGAAGAAAACATTCCAATATACCCGAAATGCTGAGAGTACGAGGTAATTGTGCCTCTAATAGGATCAATTTCATGCCTTCCATTTATTTGGTAGAGAAATGTAATAATCCCATGATTCAATATCGTGCCATATGAATGACTCGAGCCGCATCTTTATGCATGTCAAACCATGATTCTGATGACATCAGACCATTTCATACTCATGAGTTTTGGTCATAAAGACTACATCTCTTGTCATCATTATCCAACACTCCCGTGAATATTGTCTGATGCCAAATTTCATACGAGTCTTAAGTTATTCATGAATTTGACCTATCTTACCTTGTCATCATTACCCTATATGTGACCATTGTAAGCGGAATCTTAATTTATAAATGCTCCTCTGGATGGATTTTCTATCTAGATGAGTGTTATTTACCATTTATACTGTCACACCACTTGCATTCACACTGTGATCCCATGCCTTTGTATATTTTTCATAATTATCCTCTTTCGGTACTCCATCATGATCTGCATTGATCCGGTACTCCATCATAGTCTGCGTTGATCCAGTACTCAACCCTCGATCCTCTGTTCCATGCCTCATACGCCTTAAGAATTGTTTTAAGCTAGAATGGGGGTCGAAATCCATGAGCCTGTGTTCTAGTTATACAGGGAAACACCAGAATATCAAGCTTGCAGGGAAATATTTAAACAGGCCGGTTGGGTCCCATTTTTGGAGAAGTTTAAAGGCTATCACAAAGGAGTCTCTCTTGCTTTTAGATAGATATATGATGGAGAAAGTGTTCAGTTTGGAGATATGAATTTGATGATTTCAGAGGCCACCATAGCAGAGGCTACAGACCTCCCTTCATCTAGAGAAAAATACTTCAAGGGGGTGATCATTGACAACAAGCTTTGTCAAAACTTTCTCATGCCAAAACATCAAGACCTCGATTGGACTAAGGGCATTCCTCGAAGCTACATCAAAAAATAATATTGGATGATGCTCATTAGTTTACAGAGATTTCTCACCTACGATGGGAGGTATGCAGTAACCTTCCTATACCATTTGAAACTTCTGTCACATTTTGAAGGAGGGCCACAAATTGATTTTCCTAACTTCTTATGGATGAGTTTATATAAAATGGTGAGAGGAGTGAAATCAGCTTCCAAGGAACCTGAAACTAGCCTCCATCACCATGGCCTAATGAAACTTTTGGTTGTTTATTCCTTCAGGACACAAAGTAGTAGTTGGAAGAAACTACTCCAACAAAAATTTTCTTAGGAATGAATGCCCAAATCTATAGAGGAACAAGAAACAAAAATACACAGTGAGGGGTCCAACAGAAAGGAAAAGAAAGACAAAGGGAAGAAATTAGGGGGTGAAGAAGCCACTGTTACACCCAGCTCATCCCAACCTATTAAGGAATTAGAGAAAGAAAAGTTTTTTTTGAAGGAGCCTACTAAATCCAAAAAGAAGAGAGCCTCCCAATCTTAGAAAATAATTCCAACCTTGATTCCAAAAGCTAAAAGACATAAGAGGAAGGACTCTAAGCTAGGTGAGGGATCAGATAGTGCTCATGAAGAAACCATTGAGTTATCACCAGAGCCAGTTAGCAAATTGGAAAAGGCCCATGAACTCAACATTCAGAGCAAGAAAAAGGGTCAAAAGAAGGGTGTTTCAGCAGAACGAATCCTATAATGGCCCACCACATCTAAGAAGGAGAAGCTTGCTCAGTATAAAGTACCTAGTCCAATATTGAGTCCTAAATATCAATTTCCACAAAGTACGAAGAGGAAGAGGAAGAAGACAAATCAAAAATACGTTTCACATGATGCCCCCGAGGCCATTGTTGAGCTCCCTCGAGAATAGGTTAAGGAGTTGGAAAATACCCTTGAAGCAGTTATTGTGTCTCCTCAAGAATCGGTTAGTGAGCTAGAATAAAATCCTAAGATGACAAGTGGAAGTAAGAGGAAGTTCAAAATGAGGACGGTTCGAAAGAAACAAATTTCAGATCCTACACCTCAATCCTCCAGAGTGGAAATAGGGAATGTTGAGAAAGGGAAGGCCCCAAAACCCACACTTTGGTCCTCCAAGGTGAAAATCAAATCGACAGAAGAGAAACAATTTTCTAGGCATATAACTACTATTAAGATGAAGAAGAGGAATTTGTTTGAGGAGAATTCCACCCCTATCATCAAATCTGAGGAAGTCTCACTTCCTATACAAAGGACCACCAGAAGCATGGCCAAGCAAACAACAGTTCCACATGTTCCTTATCTTCAAGAAGAGCCCATTAATATTATGAATTATCCAGAGAAAGAAAGTGGCTATGGATCTACGATTAGTGAGACCGAGGGGTTGGTGACAGAAACATTGAGAGGTCTAAGAAAGGAGAAGGAAGACCGAGAGGAGGTGATTGAACAAATGACCACATCTGATCCTGAAAATTCTTTGAGAAAACAACAATTGATAGTGAATACTGGGAAGCTAAAACAAGAAATTGCAGAGTACCAAGTGTTGGATAGGCACATTAAGGCAGAGAATGCACAAATAAAAGAATATAATTTAAGGTTACAGGATGCACAACATGAGGTCTCTGTTAAACTCAACAAAGTCTTACAATTGATCCAATACACTAGGGTGATTAACAAGGAACTTAGGACCGAATATTCTGGTCTTAACATCTTACAACCAGAGAAATGATGGGGAATGGTTCAATTTTACAAACATTTCGAGTATCAGTTTTGATGTTGTTCCATGAGGACATGCAATGAATTTAGCATGGGGAAATGTTGAGTCTCCATTTTGATACTTCTAATATCCTATATTACCCTCTATCTTAACCTATTTTACCTATGCTATGTGTATATAATTGATTGTTTCCTCCACAAATCCACTTGATGACCTTGTCCATATGCATAGAGAGGTAACTTATTATTAAGGCATGATTTGTTTAGTTTTCTTGATTTAATTCGATTAAATGATTGATTATGTATGATCCTAATCACTTTGAATCTTAAGCATCTTAATCTGGTACTAAACTATATCATGATTCGGTACTTCATTGGATCTGGTACCCTATAAGATCCGGTACCCTGTCTGATCCGGTACCAATGCTCCACCTATTTTGATACCAATGTTCCACCTATTCCGGTACTACCAACTCAGCATTTATTCTAGTACCCACACAACATTGCATTCTGTACCAGCACAACTCAGCATTGCATCTTGTACCAACATACTCAGCATTGCATCTGGTACCATTCTTGTGCCTGATCTGGTACTGCCTTTGTGCCTGATATGGTAATCATAGTTCTAACTGTGTTCATCCAGTACCAAACCCCTGTTTACAGGATTTACATGTTGAGAGAGTATTTTGATGGATATTCCAAGAAGTCAATTTAATAGAAGTCTCTTGAAGTAGTTTTTGAGATCACGATAGACATCATCACTCATGCACTTCGTGTCAGGAGGATGAAGTCCATCCCCAGATATTCGATATGAATTTCCAATTGTAATATTTTAAAACCATTTGATAATTTTCTTCATATCTTGGTAGTAACGACTCACCTTCTTTATAAGGGATGTTGTATAGGTGATAAAATAATAATTAATGGTGTAATGAAGAAAGTAGAAAGAAAATAGTGATAGATATTGTCATAATGTACGAAATGTTGAACTGTTGATTCAATCTACAAATTGAAGGAATGCAAATGATCTTTTGTGCAATTCATGAGCATGAGTAAAGAATTTTAGTCTTTTATCTCTTTAGAGGTACCTTGTTGGTTCGGCAAGGGCCCACCGCCCCAACCAAGGTAAGCCTCCCTGTACATGTTTTTGTGATTGTGTGAGTGTGAACATTTAACAGTTGTGTGTTGTAAATTATTTCAAATGCATTTTAAGTTCAGTACAGAGTCACTTGTTTTTGAATCAGTGTGAGTAATTAGACATTGGACAGAGTAGATAGTTCCCTTTTCATTTCTACAGATTAATATTTAATTGATACGAGTTTGATGTGTGGGATTGTTGAGCAAGTGAATATTATTGTTTTGAGTTTGTAATTGTGGTGCTTTTAGTAGGTACAGGAACCATAAGACTTCATCTCTTCCCTTCATGTTCCATATAATAAAATCTCTCAATCATTTTGGTTGTTTCTTGTACTAAAGAAGGTTTGATTAAATTGAATAGAGTTATGATTTATTTTTGTCTAAGAGTGAATAAAGTGGATTGTTGATTACTTTTTTCAATTGCTACAGGGAATAATATCTTAAGTTCATCTCTTCATTTCATGATCCTGGAATGAACAGACTTGTCACCTAAGCAAGAGTCTTTTTAATTGAGTGTTTTTTTGAGGAGTTTTGTTATCAGTTTTATCTCATGAGTTTAAAGTTTTGTGAAGCATTCAAAAATTCTAGAAACAGAGTGTTATGTTATTAATTATTTCCTTCTTGAGCTAGATACAACAGACATAGGTAGGTTACCTATTCTTGGCACATATAGTGTAACAAATCTTTCGATTATGAAACCCATATTGACATATAAATGAGTGTAATATACTAAGCATATTTATACACCAACAACGACTTTCCAAATTGCAACTCGCATATGCCCTCAAAAATCATGAAAAATAAAATAATTCCAAGTTTTTAGGTGGGTTTTTCTGTTGGGCTTATTTCCCAACATCCCCATGCCCATACACAACAGAATACAACTCCCCCAACCTCTTGGGGAAGACATAAAAGCACCATTGAGTGATAAGGAGAGGTGAAGTCCCTTGGTGCAATATTATGCTGTCATTTTCTAGCAAGCCTCCCTTTCCTATAATTCTCTGAGAAACATCCTGTGTTATCTGGAAACTCCTTTTTCGACATCTCTTTCCTACCTATATGACTATTGGGTGTATCATTATACCTACATAGGCCATTTTAGGAAGAGAATAGTGGTTGAGTTGATTCTTGAGGGATTCTTGGAGGAACCCAGACAATTTGATTCGAGATGGTGCCAAAGGTGAGAGAAGGTTGTAACTTTCCTTTCTGATTTGGTGTTAATAGAAGAACTTGTTTTCCCTCCTATCGTGTATTCATTGTATGTATTTTCTTATTGTGTTTACTTTGAATATGATATATGAAATATATACTTTTTTATCATGTAATTACCTTTGTAGTGGCACTTGTATTTTGTCCATTTTGCAGGTTGTTTCCAACAAAGGATTTGGAGCTCGTACAGTGAAAGGAGTGAGATCAACATCAAATGGGTGACTTAAGGTGCACCCTTTCTCCCTCTTCCTTACATAACTTCTCCTTGTAAAGTATTTATTCTTTCAATTTTTGTGTGCTTGTGTTACCCATGATTTTGGTCATCATGATGGTGTATTGATGATGGTGTACTCAAACTCCTCATAAGAAATTTCTCCAAAGAAAACTGACATTCATCTCTTCCCAGAAAACATACTATTGAAGAGAGTTCGCAGGTTGCTAATATACCAGGGTGAGATAATGACCCATTCTCGCAGGTTGCCTTAATCTAGGGTGTGAACTTCTCACACTGTGTTACATAATTAGGGTGCGAACCTTCTCTAAAGCTTGGAAAAAGATGAATTCTCGATGGTTCTAGAAGGGAATATTCTAGAAGAATGGGTTCGCATTCAAATGGTTATCCTTGTACTGGATTCCCTGATATTGTGGGATCATTCTTATCTAAGTAACCATCTCATTCTCTCCTATATATTGATGGAATTCTCATGGAAAAGGTTAAGCAAGATTCATTGGAGAATTGGTGAAAGAATTGTGTGAAGGACCTAGCTTGAACAGGAGCTTGGAGACTCTAGCAAGTCTATCAAGAGGATTTGATCTTCTTCATACAATGATTGAGAAAGTGTGTGTGTTGGAACCAAAAGTGACCGAAAGGAAGCTTGCGACATCAAGGCGATCATGTTGTAATCTTCTACTTTCAATTAATATGATATAGTGTCATGTCCTTTTCCCATAAATCTATTCTCACTTTATTGTGTAATTCCTTGATCATACACATAAGTTGACAGTTGAATATATTTTGTTATCTTCACTTTGGTTGGTTTGTGTTTTCTTGGTCTTGACTTCACAAGAGCACCGGAGTGAAGCGGGAGCAACAGAGACCCTAGGAAGCGATACAAAGGTATGTTGTTCCTTCCTACTAGCTAATTCAATGGTCTAAACTTAGGGAAAGAGTCATGTCTTGTCCTATTTTGTTCTAGATCTAGGTGGATCTAGGGAGATCTGTTAGTGTCCACACCTACCGATTAGTCCGATAACAAAATTGGCGACTCCACTGGGGAGATAACCTATTTTATTTGTGGTTTTTGGTATTTTTCCCTGGCCATTTTCTCTTGCCTTACCTTTCTCCATTCATATCAATCTCTGAGTCTTCAGGATACCCTGATAGACCCTCTGGGTCCAAAGGCCTCTTCAAATTTTGTGTCTTTTTCCAAAAATTTGATTAGTTTCAGACATTCTCGCACTGCACTTCACAATAACCTGCGAGAATATACTGAGTTCGCACCCTGCCTTGAGGTTCAGTGAAAGGTTCTCGCACTCTGCTCAAAGCTCACCTGCAAGAATGACCTATTCTCACACTGTGTAACACTCTCAGCCTGCGAACCCATTTTTTCACAATTTTTTCTTTAAGACTTTGGCATGATCAACTGTCCAGATCATTATAAATGCCTAACTAGACCTTTTTGGACCTTTGGTTGATTTTCTCTTGTCTTCATTTTTGTGCATGAATAGTCTTAGGATTTCCAAGGCTCTTCCTATCACTTTTGTCTTGACTTTTCTCTGCAAAAATATACTCTCTGATTTTGGACTCTGAGTGTGCTTCTTTGGCTAAGAACCGATGACCGGTTGAAAGTTGAGCTTCTTTGTCTTTTTGATTTGCTCATTATTTGAACAATCATTCTTCTTATGCACTTCAAAAGACTAGTTTGGTTTGCTTGTTATTTTTGTTTCCATTGAAAGAGTGGTTTGGGTTGTTATCTATTTCTATTGCTTGTTCATTGGTTTTTTGATTTTCTGCACTCTCACCTTCATGGTGTAGGTCCTTTTTGAAAAGTGAACAAACGTTTTTCTTTCAAAAACATTTTC
Source organism: Picea engelmannii (assembly GCA_009831015.1). Taxonomy (NCBI): domain Eukaryota; kingdom Viridiplantae; phylum Streptophyta; class Pinopsida; order Pinales; family Pinaceae; genus Picea; species Picea engelmannii. Next base: position 525,177 of record ML776612.1, read on the forward strand.
GTCTTTGAAAACATTGAAAATCAATTGTTGCAATTATTGAAAAAGAAACAATAGAAAATTGTTATTTTTGGCGTGATTTGTTGCAATTGCATTTTAAAGGAAATTTTGTATAGTAGTTCAAGTTTGATCTGGAAAAATTCTCTTTCCCTCTCGTACATAGGATTCATTGAACGAAAATTGCTATATTTCATTCTTATCCATGCATTGTTGGGTCAGAGTCTTCTACAACATCAGTTTCATCTCCGCTTCCTTTGAGTAAAAATATCCCCTAATGACATTGCGCAATCGTAAAATTTACTTAGTAACTCTTTTCTAGGTCTCTATTACACCAACATTTAGCTAGGATAGCGCTTTGGAATAGGTAGAGAGATACACTCTCCAAATCACAAAACACACAGTAGCATCTTGTGTTAAGGAGTGTCAAATTCCATTTACAACATCTTGTCCTGGGAAGCCCTTCTCACACAAGGGTTAAACATGAGGTCACATTGATATTGACAGAGTTACTCACCCTGCTTTGTTGATATCAGTGTAGAGATTGCACGTATTATGGGGGTCACTCGGAGGTATACCCACAATGATTGGTGGAAGCCTTTTGAGTTGATTTCGGGCTAGATACCCTGCCCTTGTGTGTGGATCGGACTGTCGATTGTCCCCCTAGGATTTATTGTTGTCGGTGGTAACCTTAGCGACCTATCTTTCTAGGGTCTTACACAAGGTGACTGTGAAGGGGAAAGTCTTCATGGTACCTGGAATTGACGTTGACCAAACTCACTCGGGCTTCTTGGAGGGTATACCCACGATTATGTGTGGGAGCTTACACCAGGGCATAATTCTGTTAAGCAGGTTGTCAGCGTAACTTTTCCACCCTATCCCATCGGCCTCTTGTCTCATTGTTACGACGTTGGATTTCATCACCAACTAGTGGCTTCGGAATCAGAAGGTCTTTTTTGCTTGGTGTCGCTTCCTAGATTTTTTTTCCTAGCGCGTGTTATTTGTTTATCAAAGTTGACCATACGATTTTCTTTGTGAAGTTTGTAACTCGTTCACAATTGAGCCCCCATGTTGTTCCCATAGAATGCAAGGTTTGTCTCCAGAGCATCTGGAAGGTTCTCAACCCCTGTCTATAAGCTCACTTGAGGGCTCTCCTCAACAGAGTGAAGTCCAGGACATCTCCACCCCACAAGTGGAATGAACTGACTCTCTTGAAAGTTTCTGAATTACCAATACTCAAGAGGACTTTCGACTTCACCCTGATTATAAGAGACATTTTATGCAAGCAAACTCTTCCGGAGACTTAATTGTTGTGTATTCTGGATCTCTGACTAGACCTGAGGACCAAGATCCTTTTTGGTCTACGGGTGTTTTTCGATGAGACCTTTTTGGTCCAGGATCACCTGTGATTTCCGAAATCACTCCACCAGTGATTTTTGAAATCTCTAGTCTAGAGACAGTACTGTTTACTACCGCCTATCGCTTTACCATCCCTATTGAAATGGCCCATCACATAGATGCTACGAGTGTTCAAACTAGGTTTACTGCGGTAAGTCTCGCTCCCATCAGCACACCGCGTATGCCCAACGTCATTCTGACACTACCACCTGGGTACCATGTGTTGAATGCTTCCATTCTCACTCCTATGCAAACCCCATCCAGCTCTCGTGGTGGTCCTTATTCTTCTAGACACTCTCTTCCTGGTTTTATTCCAACACTCCCTCAATTTCCTTTTGGAGGACCTTCCTCATCTTCTACTGGCAGTCTTAATCCTAGTAGCACTATTCTGTCATTCACACCAAATTACCAGATTATGTTAGTGGACAATTTCACCAAGGTGGCATGACTCAACCCCCTCTCAGTGGGAAAATTCCTATTGGAACACAACCCCCAATTGGAACACTGCCCCTAATTGGCACACCACCTTCAATAGGAAGACCGACCCCACATTATGGACAAAACATAACTCCGTCCTTGGCCCAATATTGGAATCAGTTGATACAACATCCTTCTCAATCGACTGGGGGGCAGCAGTTTCCGACTGCATCTGTAATACCCCCTAGTTTGGGCCAACCATATCCAGGTTCGTTAAATCCTATTTGGGGCTTGACTGCTCAAACTCACGTCCATGTTCCAGGATACAATCCCATGAGCTACTATCCTCTTCAACCACCATCGAATCTGCCTGGGTATTCACATTATCTGCATACTGCTTATGGTCCTACTGATTTGCCGATGGGGTTTCCTCCCCAAAGCCACCAATACCCGCAGGTGAATCAACAGTTACCCTTTCTAGCCACTTTGGATCTTCAAGATTTGTCAAGGATTTTAAATGATCCAATTCGTCACTCTCCCCAATGGCCTGCTATACCAGCCAAGCTACCGCCGGACATTCCTAAATTCGACGGCAAGGTGGGAGAGGACCCAAACAATCACGTCATGACTTTTCACCTCTGGTGTTCATCCAACTCATTGATGGATGACTCTATTCATTTACATCTTTTTCAAAGAACCCTCACAGTTTCTGCTCCGAAGTGGTATATCAAATTACCACGAGGTTTCTTCTCTGATTTCAACACCCTCGCTATGGCTTTCCTCACACACTACCAGTTACCAATTCATTATGAAACGGGGACTGAGATTTTAAGTTCTTTTAAACAGAACAAGGCCACTCATATATCTGATCACATTCATGAGTGGCAACGGAGACAACATCTCATTAAACTCGAACTCCCTGATTAGTTGCTGGAAGAGTGGTTCACAAAACCATTTTTGAATGACATCGATCGTGAAATTGCCATGGGTGGAGTAGTCACAGAAGAGCAGGCCATAAGTCGTGCTCAATATCTTGATCTTGTTTACTCACAAACGGGTACCCTGTACGATTTACTACCTAACTAACCTCGTCCTTCCACTTCCACCACTTCAACTACTCTAGCTGCTTCGCATGCAACCGATGGTGTGATTGGCACTTTCCAGGCCCAACCACATTCTGCCTCAAGCGCAAACCCCAAACCTTCTTCTTCTAATGTTCAAAATGCTCTGTCTCCTGACCCTCCCACCGGCAAGACTTCTGAGGTCAATGTCATTCAATCTACCCCAGCCAGTAAAAATAAATCCAAAAAAGGAAGGGGTAAGAATAAGGAGGAAAAAAATACTTCTCCAGCAGAGTGAACCAAAAATACCCCTGTTGACGATCAAGATAAGCACAAACCACGATACCCTTGTCTTATCTGTGGTGATGATCACTACACAAAAGATTGTCCATGACATGCTGAGGTCACTAAGTTCTTTCAAGGAGCTCCAAAACCATCTGCTCCAGCCGTTTTGTCCCAACCCTTCCCATCTCAACAACAGGCTCAGTTGGTCATGTTAGAAAAACAGGACCGCGAAGAAATAAAATAAAACAAATGTAGAAACAAAACACAGAAGACACAAAATACAAGAGAGACACAGATTTACATGGTTCACCCAGTGTGGGCTACGTCCACTAGATAAATTGCCAGGTCCTTCCTTTATTATTATCCAGCAAATAAAGGGATACAACCTACAACAAAGCTCGTTGTAACTTCCTCTTCTTTCTCTCATATTCTCCTCTCTCAGAATACAATATTCACCATCATCCATAGCCGTAATACATTTCCCTCATAAAAGAGGATTTCCTTCTAGGGAAAAAAAACTCTAACATAATCTCTACCGTTAGATCTGCGACCTTATAATGAACGGTCCAGATTTACAATGAAATTACAATATACTTTTCCAAGGCAATTTTTACTTTGGGGGATTCACCCCCGAACCCCCGCTTGCCCCCAGACCCCCCGGTTGGGGGGATAGGCCCCTCGAACCCCGCAGAGGGGGTACCCCCCCTCTGCACTCCCCCACGTGGAAGAGTGTACATACTTCTAGGGTGTAAATACTTCATGGGATATAAACACGGCTGAAAGCAAGGACCTCTGAATCAGGAAGATAATCAGGCTCCACAACCAACAATCTCCCACTTGGATACTAATCTCAACAACTCCACCGCTACTGTATATGCTGGACTCTGAACCTTCTTGGACGTGGAAAATTTCTCATCTTCATCTTCATTCTTGAAGACAAACTAAAACTGATCAAGAACTCAGTTTCTCCTTGGTTATTCCCTTTGTTAACATGTTTGCAGGATTCTGGCTAGTGTGTATCTTTTCTAGCTTCAATTGTCCATCTTCCAAGGAGGATCATATGAAGTGGTACCTCAACTGTATATGCTTATTCTTCGAATGGAAGGCTGAGTTCTTTGCAAGGTGAATGACACTCTGACTGTCACAGTACAACTTGTTGTTCTCCTGCTTCTTTCCCAATTCCTCCATAAACCTTTGTAACCAAATCATCTCTTTACTAGCCTCTGTAACAGCAACATACTCTGCCTCTGTTGTTGAAAGTGCAACAACCTTTTACATTTTTGAAATCGAACTTACTGTTGTTCCACCGATAGTAAAAACATACCCTGTGGTGCTCCTCCTACTGTCTTTATCACCTTCCGTATCTGAATCAACATATCCCTGTAGAAAAGTGTCTAAACCTCCAAAACATAATGCATGTGTAGTAGTACCTCTCAAATACTTGAGAATCCACTTTACTACCTCCCAATGTTCTTTACCTGGATTTTTCATATACCTTCTCACAACTCCCACTGCATGTGCAATATCTGGTCTTGTGCAAACCATTGCATACATCAAGCTGCCAACTGCTGATGAATATGGGACCCTGGACATGTATTCTATC
>ML776612.1:543909-558646 GCA_009831015.1 Picea engelmannii
CTAACCTCATCATCAAAGTCCACTTTTATAGAACTTAGTTGATTAGTAACTGTATTAAATTCATTTAAATGATCTGCAACAGACCCACCTTCTGACATCTTCATATTAAATAATCTCTTCATTAGAAATACCTTATTTGACGTTGAGGGTTTTTCATATAATTTGGCCAATGCGTCCATCAAACCCTTCGTTGTCTTTTCTTTCGAAATATTGAAATCCACCGACGCTGCCAGGCTCAGTCGTATCGATCCTAGAGCCTTTCTGTCAAGAATCTCCCATTCTTTGCTACTCTGCTCAATGGTAGGAATAGATCCTTCTGATATAAATAGTCTTCCATCTTCATCTTCCATAACTGGTAGTTTTGGTCATTAAATTTCTCGACCCTAAACTTTCCATCTTCCGACATTGCTCCCACTCGAACTAGGAACCCTCTTTTCCTACGAGTTACCTTATGCTCTGATACCAGTTGTTAGAAAAACAGGACCGTGGAGCAATAAAATAAAAAAAATGTAGAAACAAAACATAGAAGACACACAATACAAGAGAGACACAGATTTACGTGGTTCACCTAGTGTGGGCTACGTCCACCAAAGAAATTGCCAGGTCCTTCCTTTATTATTATCCAGCAAATGAAGGGATACAACCTACAACAAAGCCCGTTGTAACTTCCTCTTCTTTCTCTCACAGTCTCCTCTCTCATAATATAATATTCACCATCATCCATAGCCGTAATACATTTCCCTCATAAAAGAGGGTTGCCTTCTAGGGAAAAAAACCCTAACATAATCTCTACCATTAGATTTGCGACCTTATAATGAATGGTCTGGATTTACAATGAAATTACAATATACTTTTACAAGGTAATTTTTTCTTCGGGGGCTTCACCCTCGAACCCCCGCTAGGGGCCCGCTTGCCCCCAGACCCCCCAGTGAAGGGGATAGCCCCCCCAAACCCCGCAAAGGGGGTACCCCCCCTCTGCACTCCCTCGCGTGGAAGAGTGTACATACTTTTGGGGTGTAAATACTTCATGGGGTATAAACATGGCTGAAAGCAAGGACCTCTGAATCAGGAAGATAATTAGGCTCCACAACCAACAAGTCATTCATGACCAACCCTCATATTATACTACATCTTATGTATTGATGTGTACTGGCGATTCAAAGAAAAACGACATTGCCCTCACCACTCGAGCCAAATATTATTCTCCCTCTAAAGAGAAGGTTGATGACTTACCTCCTTCATTGGTACAACCCTCTCCTGCAACTCCACCTACCAACGGTCCTCTTCATCTCGAATGACCGAGCCTTGGCACAGTTCTTCGACCCCCCCAAAGGGCATCGTTTGGAAATCGGCTTTCAATCCTCATGCGCGTGCTGCCTAGAACTACAGCATTGCTGAAGATCTAGCCTAAGCACATTCTGCGATGTCATCCCTTGATGTCCTTCAGAGTTGTCCCACACAACGGAAGGCACTGTTGAAAGTTATCGGTGGAATCGACCCAACAGATACGAATTTAATTATTTTTTACTTGGAAGATCACATTCCAAGGTTACCCCCTCAACTCGCATTCCATATCCAAGTGATTGTCTCTGACAAAAAAAAATTTCGAACCGTTATTGACGAGGGTGCCTCAACGTGTGTCATGTCTCTTACTTGCTGGAAATCCATTGGCTCTCCCCCTTTGAACGAATCCAAGAATACTCTAAAATCCTTCAATGGGTCTGGTTTTAAGCCCTACAGTGTCCTTCCTTCATTGCCCATTATGTTAGAAGGAAAAATGGTCCAAGTTGAAGTGGAAGTCTTCGACGCTCCCCTTGATTACAATCTTTTGCTTGGCCGCAACTAGATTGATTCCATGTGTGCAGTTGTGTCGACCCTTTTTCACAGGGTACGTTTCCCACATCAAGGGAATGTAGTCACTGCCGACCAATTAGCCTTCTTTAATTTCGATTCCCGTATTGGCAACGTACCGTTCATTGCTAAAACCCCACCGGGTTATGAGAACGTCGGTGTAGGCCTTATCAAAGACTCTTCGTTAATGGGTACTTTCCCCATTCCACCGCCCGATGTTCCACACTCATCCGTTGCTTCAATCAACATTATCTCCACCTCGATTCATGAACTTCCTGCGTCTCACAACCCCTGGATAGTACCTGACCCTGGAGATTATCTTCGTTACGGTGACAAAATGCCATTAATTCTGGTTGAATCCACCTATCAGGCCATTCAATCGACAACCCCTTCTACCCCTTCTCTTGGTGAGTTATCTCCAGATCCTTTCCGTGTCATTTTTCCCACTAACGAGATGATCATGTATGTCATGGAGGACACCCCTTGGGACGATGAACATCATCGTTCCATCCTCTTTCTGGAACAACATACCATTGAGAACTACCAATGAATATCAACCCCGTCGATTGTTGTCGTCATCTCAACCATTCCCGGGTCCACACACGATGTGTTTTCTGAAGGCAAATTAAGTAATATCTCACCCATTATTCCCCTCGACATATCCGTCAAACCTAGAATTGTCGAAAATGTCCATATCGGATCTTCATGTTCTTCTGATGAAATCGTCACCTACGCATCCCTTTTCAAATATTTTTGTGACATCTTCGCCTGGAGCTATGAAGAAATGTCGGGTATCGACCCTGATATTGTGATACATGATATCAAGACATACCCTGATGCAAAACCCATCCAGCAACAACTTCGTCTAGTTCACCCATCTAAAGCGGCGGCTATCAAGATTGAAGTTAAGAAACTTCTCAAAGATGGCTTTATTTATCCGGTGGCTCTCACTGACTAGGTTTCCAATCTTGTCTCAATCGACAAGAAACAAGGCACAATTCGTGTATGCGTTGATTATAGGGATATCAACAAAGCTTGTCCCAAAGACAACTTTCCTACCCCCTTCGTCGATCAGATTGTCGACAATTGTGCCGGAAGTGAAATATTCTCTCTCATCGATGGTTTCTCCGGGTATAATCAAATCACATTGTTCCCGATGATCAACATAAGACTGCTTTTATTTGTCCTTGGGGCACTTTTGCCTATCAGAAACTCCCTTTCGGTCTCAAGAACGCTGGCACAACTTTTCAATGCGCTATGTCTTATGCCTTCCATGATATCAAGCACATCGTTCAACCATATTTGGATGATTTACCCACTCACTCAATGCGTCGATTCAATCACCCAACCCACCTCCAAGCCATTTTCATCCACTATTGGTTCTACTGTATACGTTTGAATCCTCATAAGTGCGTTTTCTGCATAGAATCTGGCTGCCTTCTAGGTTTTATTGTTTCACATCACAGGATCCAGGTGCATCCTTTAAAGGTTGAGGTGATCCTTAATCTCCCTCCTTCTACACTTCACCAGTTACAAAGTTTGCAAGGGAAAGAAAACTTTCTTCGTCGTTTTATCCCAAATTACACCGAGATAATTCATGGATTTACATGGCTCCTAAAAAAGGGTTTTGAGTTCGTATGGGATACTATCGCCAACAATGCTTTTGAAGATTTGAAATTATCCTTAATGTGTGCTTCACTTCTCTTTCCCCCTGATTACAGTCATGATTATTTCCCTTACCTTGCTAGCTCGGATTACACCATTGGTATGGTTCTTGTCCAAGAGGATGATGCTAACAACGAACATGTGATTTACTACTTGATTCAAAGTCTAATGCCTACCGAAATCAAGTATTTACATGTCGAAAAATTGGCCTTGGTTGTTGTCCAAGTCGTCCAACGCTTTCGGCGCTATATCCTCTCATGCAAGACTACAGTGATTTCTAACTGCAACCTTATGCAACACATTCTCACACGTCAATTTCTAGGGGGAAAATACTCCAAATGGATTGTGATACTCCAGGAGTTTGACTTGGAATTCGAACGCAACAAGTCTAAGAATTCCTTAGTGTTTGCTGAGTTGATATGCGACTTTCCCTATTCTGAAACAGAAAATGTAGTAGCTGATTCATTACCCGATGAATCCCTTTTCCTCATCAACACTGATGATATTTGGTATGGCGATATCATTATCTATCTCCAAACCCATACTTTCTGGCCAACTTTTTCCAGTACTGAGTGTCGTCGAATACGATACCAAGCTCCTCAATATATTATCCTCAGGGATACTCTTTATCATCGGGGGATTGACTCAGTTTTTCGACGCTGCCTCACATTCGACGAGGCCAAGAGAGCTCTGAATGACTGTCATTCTGGAGCCTGTGGTGGTCATATGTCTACATATGCTACTGTCCAGAAGATCTTACGAGCCAAGTATTTTTGGCCTTCTTTATTTAACAGCTGCATAATCATCGTTCAAAAATGCCATGCTTGCCAGACCTATAATAACAAGATACGGTCGCATCCCAGACCTATATTTGAAGCCGGTTTGGGAAATCCATTTGTCTCTCATTCGATTTGCTACAAGTTCATACCCTGTGTCGTCTCTGAGTCAATTTTTCCAAATCATTGGTCATGTTGTTCATATGTTCAAGAGAAGTCCATCTGAAACCTCTATTGAGTCAGCCATCTGTAGTTGTCCATTCTCTTTGTGTTGGCCTTCCCTGTGTCCAGTTCAACTTACATCATACTCTGTTTCACCTTCAAAATCTGTTACTCATTTTGTGTCATTGATGGGGGATACATCAAGGCCCTCCCTATGACGAGTTTTGTTCCGTCGACTTCATCTCATTATCCGAAATCAAGACTTAGAAATTCTTTGGTACCTTGGAACTTGCATGCCTCAATGGTAGGTTTCCTCTCTTTTGACAGTGGGTTTACATCATTGATCCTTGATCGAAAGATTCCATCGGATGTTCGACTTCAACTCATTCATTCACATTTGAAGGATTGTACTAGAGTACCTTGGGAGTCTTTGGCATCAATGGTGATTTCGCTCGCACTTGTTAACGGTTTCATCAATGACCGGTAATCAAGTGGTTTCTACCATGTTCGACTTCAACACATGTAATCACATGGTTAGATTCATACTTTTGGGTGATGAGATTGAAGGCCCTAGATATCATCTATTTGTCCAGGTTGCGATGGAATATGTATAATCTGCGACACATAGATCCACTGTGTATGTCTCATGGCTATGTCGTCTTAATTTGAATTTTTCGCATAGATCCATAGTGTATTCCTGGTGGCTATGCTATTTTTGACATCATGGATCCACAGTGTATGATTGGTGGCCATGACCTATGTCTATAATGTCATCTATCTCTGATCTGAGTATGGGAATGCCTACCTCAAAATTAATATATATGATATTTTGCAGATGCTTGGTTGTTCATAGGTTTTCGATTAGGTGCGCTCCTGGTTTCAAACACACACATGCAGCTTACAAAGTCTTTTGGTTGTCACTGATTCTAGCCTCATACTTTTGGGGGCATTCTGTTACCCATGATTTTTGTCATCATGATAGTGTATTGATGATGGTGTACTCAGACTCCCCATAAGAACTTTCTCCAGAGAAAACTGACATTCATCTCTTCCCAGAAAACATACTTTTGAAGAGAGTTCCCAGGTTGCTAATATACCAGGGTACGAGAATGACCCATTCTCACAGGCTTCCTTAAGCTAGGGTGAAAACTTCTCACACTATGTTACATAGCTAGGGTGTGAACCTTCTCTAAAGCTTGGAAAAAGATGAATTCTCAATGGTTCTAGAAGGGAATCTTATAGAAGAATGAGTTGGCATTCGAATGGTTATCCTTGTACTAGATTCCCTGATATTGTGGGATCAGTCTTATCTAAGTAACCATCTCATTCTCTCCTATATATTGATGGAATTCTCATGGAAAAGGATAAGCAAGATTCATTGGAGAATTGGTGAAAGAATTGTGTGAAGGACCTAGCTTGAACAGGAGCTTGGAGACTCTAGCAAGTCTATCAAGAGGATTTGATCTTCTTCATACAAGGATTGAGAAAGTGTGTGTGTTGGAACCAAGAGCCACCGAAAGGAAGCTTGCAACATCAAGGCGATCAAGTTGTAATCTTCTACTTTCGATTAATATGATACATCGACATGTCCCTTTCCCATAAAGCTATTCTCACTTTATTGTATAATTCCTTAATCATACACATAAGTTGACAGTTGAATGTATTTTGCTATCTTCACTTTGGTTGGTTTGTGTTGTCTTGGTCTTGAACTCACAAGAGCACTGGAGCGAAGTGGGAGCAACAGAGACCCTAGGAAGTGATACAAAGGTATGTTACGTGTTCCTTCCTACTAGCTGATTCAATGGTCAAAACTTAGGGAAAGAGTCGTGTCCTGTCCTGTTTTGTTCTAGATCCAGGTGGAAGTAGAGAGATCTATTAGTGTCCACACCTACCGATTAGTATGATAACAAAATTAACTCATGGATTTACGCAGCTCCTAAAAAAGGGTTCTGAGTTCGTATGGGATACTATCGCCAACAATGCTTTCGAAGATTTGAAATTATCCCTAACGTGTGCTCCGCTTCTCTTTCCCCCCGATTACAGTCTTGATTATTTCCTTTACCTTGTTGCCTCGGATTGCACCATTGGTATGGTTCTTGTCCAAGAGGATGATGCTAATGACGAACATGTGATTTACTACTTGAGTCGAAGTCTAACACCTATTGAAATCAAGTATTTACATGTCAAAAAACTAGCCTTGGTTGTCGTCCAAGTCGTCCAATGCTTTTGGCACTATATCCTCTCACACAAGACTACAATGATTTCTAACTGCAACCCTATGCAACACATTCTCACACATCAATTGCTAGGGGGGAAATAATCCAAATGGATTGTGATACTCCAGGAGTTTAACTTGGAATTCGAATGTGCCAAGTCTAAGAAGTCCTTAGTGTTTTCTGAGTTGATATGCGACTTTCCCTATTCTGAAACGGAAAATGTAGCAGCTGATTCATTACCTGATGAATCCCTTTTCCTCATCAGCATTGATGATATTTGGTATGGAGATATCATTATCTATCTCCAAACCTATACTTTCTGGCCAACTTTGTCCAACACTGAGCATTGTCGAATACGATACCAAGATCCTCAATATATTATCCTCGGGGATACTCTTTATCGTCAGGGGATTGACTCTGTTTTTCGACGCTGCCTCACATTCGATGAGGCCAAGAGAGCTCTGAATGATTGCCATTCTGGAGCCTATGGTGGTCATATGTTTGGGTATGCTACTACCTAGAAGATCTTACGAGCTGGGTATTTTTGGCCTTCTTTATTTAACTACTGCATAATCACCGTTCAAAAATGTCATGCTTGCCAGAACTATAATAACAAGATGAAGTCGCATCCCACTCCTCTTCACCCTGTAGTCTCTGTTGGTCCCTTTGCGAAATGGGGCATTAATTTCATGACATGTCACCCTCACTCAGTCGGGGGGCATGGATACATCATTGTAGCCATAGATTACTTTACGAAATGGGCCAAGGCAAAGCCGACATTTGACAACACTTGAAAGACCACAACATTATTTATTTTTAATCACATCATAGCTCGTTTTGGTGTTCCCCAAGCTATCGTCACTGATCACGGTAGCCACTTTCAAAAATTCATGATGTCCGAACTTACTGAAAAGTTGGGTATTCGCCATGAAAACTCAATGCCCTATTACCCACAAGACAATGGCCAAGTCGAAGAAATTAACAAAGTTCTCATAACTATGCTCCGACAAATGATAGGGATTCACAAAACAAGTTGGCACACAATGTTGTTTTCGGCATTATGGGCCTACCGGACATCTGTCAAGTCTGCTACTGGGTTTACACCTTTCCAGTTAGTCTATGGATTGGAAGCCATTCTCCCGATTGAATGCAAGATACCTCTTTAAAACTAGTTGTTGAACTCCTACCTAACACTTCTGTTGAGGAAGAACGTCTATTGTATCTTATGCGATTAGATGAAACTCGACATGATGCTACCCTAGTCATAGAAGCTCAGAAAAAACGTGTCAAGCCCAATACAACAAACATGTCAAGCCTCACATTTTCTCCAAAGGAGATCTCGTTCTCCTCTATGAACAAGATCGAGATATGCTAGGAGCTAGAAAATTCGAAGCTATGTGGCGAGGTCCTTATATCATTTGACGAGTTTTGGAAAAAGGGGCATATGAGTTAGTAGATTATGATGGTATCTCTTTGAGTGAACCCAAGAATGGGTTGTACTTGAAGAAGTACTATGCATAAAATCACCTGTGCATGAGTACTTGTATTTTTGTTGTATCATATTTCTTGTGTGTTACTATAGCTTGCTTTGGTCGTTATCTAGTCTCTACCCTCATGTGACATTGTGTTTGATTTCCAGATGTCGAAGTCTTTGCTACCCAGCATTGGATTCGTTGATGGCGCTAGTCGTAGTACTTAGAACCTTGCTTCCGCTACATGGGAAATCTACGCCCCTACAAACAAACTTGTCTCCTTACGACGTGTGTGTCTCGGTCATGCGACCAACAATATTGCAGAGTATAACACCGTTATCGAATTATTGGTTGATGATATCTCACTTGGAATTCATCATTTGGTTGTGCGACTTGATTCGCAACTTGTAGTACTACAGTTAAGTAATCTCTATACTATTCGAAGTCCTACTTTGTTACGGGTGTATTTGCGAATTATTCTCTTGAAACATTATTTTGATTATATTGAATATCAACATGTTCCTAGATGTCTAAATACATTAACTGATGCATTGGATAATTATGTATTAGATAGACATTTGGATCATTTATAAATCAATCACATCAATTTTCACACAACACAATATAAACCGGTAGAAGCCGTCTGTATATATAACGATCAAAAGAGTTTTTTACAAAAAGTTTTGTCCGAGGACCAAAATGTCAAAATCTGAATCTCATAGCTTCTACAAAGTGATGTCATGGATGACATTCATGGTAACACACGACTGTTCAGGCAACCCTATGGAGCATTCGACCAATGGACTCTGACACTCCTACTGTATGACGCTAATAACGTTGTGGAACCTCTCCAAGAGGCATGTTTGGAATATCTGCTATCAAACCCTCTAGGTTTTGTTCCACTGCTTGATAATCCTCAGTGTCCCATTGTGGCACTGGTGCTACCTCTCCTCGCCACTCAATAGGAGAAGTACCAGGAGGTCAATAAGGTCCCACATCTGTGTCATCAACAACTAATTTTGTATTTATTCTTTGGACAAACATATAAAAAACATTTGCATATGATAAAAATTCACAAAAACATTTAAAAAAAATGTGTACTTTTTACCAAGTTCCCCCCACTGAGCATCCTCCGGCAGGACTAAGTCTGGATCTCCTCGAAAATCCAACCCGACATAAGCATAATTGTCAACCATCAACATCTGTGGTCAGAGCCAGTCAAAAAAAGTATCATCATACTTGATAATTGGTCCAGCTACGTGCCAGTCCATGAGCTGACACCATCTCAACATTCTTGGATCCCTGGGAGTCAGTAAATTCCAATCAACCTGCAGCCTCAATAACGAAACCCTCTCGAGAAAGAAGGAAACTAAAAAAGATCTGTACCTGAATTGCTTCAGGTCATCTCGTCTGCATTTGGTCAACTTCTTTTTCATACTACGAAGCACAACATCTGCCCAGTTAAAAACCTGAGGTTCAGTACACTCTATCGCATACTGAAAGTAACTCTGGAGCGCCATGTGAAGGGCAGATCTCCCCGCCATACAAGCAATAGTAAACAAGATAGTACGGAGGGTCAAATCCCATACTCCCTAGATAGCTACTTTCCCTTTCTTCTTCTCTGCCTCAGGAACACAGTGCAAGTGACAGTACTCACTCATGGGTAGCCCACCACCTCTACTACCAGTCAGGCTCACGTGGTACCCATGCCGTGACAGTCCATTCAAAAAGTAAATGTCCTCAACATCTAAGGACAGTGTGTGGACCCCTACATGGAATACTTGCTGATCGGGATCCCACATATGCACAAGGTACTCTAATAACCTGATTTCGTCCCTCATGCCCAGGATATGAAAGTACTTTAGAAGACCACAGTTTTTCAAAGAAGCAATAGTGTGTGGATGATTTCCGGCAATGGCATTGTCTTCTTCATGCTCCCTTTTGCTCCATTCCAGAACCATTTTGATGGCCAACTACCTGTACAAGAAGCACAAAAAGAAGATTAGTAACTCTACTCACAATTTGGTTTTCTTTCATTAAGCAACACTTAAAAAAAAAATTATTCTTTGTGGTTCTCGCAGGTGCCCTTTAGGCACAGTGCGAGAACCTCGTAGGCTACTATGGGCTCACTTGTGAAGAATGACCCATTCTCGCAGGTCTCGTGTAGCCCACCTACGAGAATGGCTGAGCGCAAGTAGGGCTCACAAAACCAACTCAAAAATGAGTTTTTACCAATGAAAATGCAAAATAAATCCATGAAAGAGTAGAGGACAAAGATCCTACCTCACTGTCATTGACAGCTCGTCGAATGGATGCTCGTAACTCCCGCAATTTGACGTCGAATTTTGAGGGCAAAAGAGGGGTTTTGGGGATCAAATAGTGGAAAAGTGAAAATGATATGGTAAAAAGAGTTTTTACTTCTTTATATTTACTTTTACCATATTATTTGGAGTTTTTTTAATTATTTATTGATTAAAACCTAAACCCTAATTCCCTTTTGAGTGTAACTTTTGCAGGCATAATGACTTCGATGTTCATGTAACAGGGATGCAGACATAATTTTTCTTTTTTCATCGCATATTTTGATTGTTTTTCATGGTTTTTGCACAAAACCTCACGCTGGGTCTTTGTCCGTTCTCACACTTGAAAATAAATGAAAATGCGATCGAGCATACTTTTATCACTTTTTCGGGCTCAACAAGGTTATATGAAAAAGGAACCCCCCTAGAGTGCTCTTTAAGCTCTTTTCAGACTCTCTAAACATGAAAAGATAGTCGAGCGACCTTGCCATTTTCACACTCGATAAAGTATTTGAAGAAAGCATCTGGTGAGCGATAATTTATCTCTTTTTTGGTCTCATCAGACTATTTTACGAAAAAGGAACTGAGAGAGTTCTCTTTTAAGTGTTTTTCCAAACTCTATAATCATGAAAAACCTTCGAGTTTTCTATCTTTGGACTCGTTAAACAAACATCGACAGACCCATAATGGGACCGAACCACTCCTTCTTAGGGTTCTTTAAACATACTCCGAAGGACTGATCCGAAGGATAAGCTTATAATCAACAAGCATATGTTATCCTCCTCAAGCTTGCGTAAAAATAAAGAGGTACTCACCAAAAATGTTGGGGGAAAATTTGGGAAAGGGATATGTTCTCGTCTTCATATTGATTGGCAGTAAGTGTCACTCTTGAACATGACACCCCCTATTCATTATATTTGAAGCCAGTTTGGGAAATCCATTTGTCTCTCATTCGATTTGCTACAAGGTCATTCCCTGTGTCATCTTTGAGTCAATACTACCAAATCATTGGTCGTGTCATTCATATGTTCAAGCGAAGTTCATATGAAACCTCTATTGAGTCGGCCATCTGCAGTTGTCCATTCTCTCTGTGTCGGCCTTCCCTGTGTCCAGTTCAAATTACATCATACTCTGTTTCACCCTCAAAATATATTACTCATTTCGTGTCATTAATGGGGGATTCATCAAGGCCCTCCTGTGATGAGTTTTGTTTTGTCAACTTCAGTTCATTATCTGGAATGAAGACTTAGAAATTCTTTGGTACCTTGGAACTCGCATGCCTCAATGGCAGGTTTCCTCGCTTTTGACAGTGGGTTTACATCATTGATCCCTGATCGAAAGATTCCGTCAGATGTTCAACTTCAACTCATTCATTCACATTCGAAGGATTGTACTAGAGTACCTTGGGAGTCATTGACATCAATGGTGATTTCCCTCGCACTTGTTAATGGTTTCATCAATGACCGGTAATCAAGTGGTTTCTACCATGTTTGACTTCAACACATGTAATCACATGGTTAGATTCATACTTTTGGGTGACGAGATTGAAGACCCTGGATATCATCTCTTTGTCCAGGTTGTGATGGAATATGTATAATCTATGACACATAGATCCACTGTGTATGTCTCGTGGCTATGTCGTCTTAATTTGAATTTTTTGTATAGATCCACAACGTATTCCTGGTGGCTATGCTATATTTTGACAGCATGGATCCATAGTGTATGATTGGCGGCCATGACCTATGTCTACAATGTCATCCATCTGTGATCTGAGTATGGGAATGCCTACCTCAGAATTAATATATATGATATTCTGCAGATGCTTGGTTGTTCATAGGTTTTCAATTAGGTGCGCTCCTGGTTTCCGACACACACATGCAGCTTACAAAGTCTTTCGGCTATCACTGATTCCAGCCTCATACTTTGGGGGGCATTCTGTTACTCATGATTTTTGTCATCATGATGGTGTATTGATGATGGTGTACTCAGACTCCTCATAAGAACTTTCTCTAGAGAAAACTGACATTCATATCTTCCCAGAAAACATGCTTTTGAAGAGAGTTCACAGGCTACTAATATACCAGGGTGAGAGAATGACCCATTCTTGCAGGCTGCCTTAAGCTAGGGTGCGAACTTCTTGCACTGTGTTACATAACTAGGGTGAGAGCCTTCTCTAAAGATTGGAAAAAGATGAATTCTCGATGGTTCTAGAAGGGAATCTTCTAGAAGAATGGGTTGGCATTCGAATGGTTATCCTTGTACTAGATTCCCTAATATTGTGGGATCATTCTTATCTAGGTAACCATCTCATTCTCTCCTATATATTGATGGAATTCTCATGGAAAAGGTTAAGAAAGATTCATTGGAGAATTGGTGAAAGAATTGTGTGAAGGATTTGATCTTCTTCATACAAGGATTGAGCAAGTGTGTGTGTTGGAACCAAGAGACACCCAAAGGAAGCTTGCGACATCAAGGCGATCAGGTTGTAATCTTCTACTTTCAATTAATATGATACAATGGCATGTCCTTTTCCCATAAAGCTATTCTCACTTTATTGTGTAATTCCTTGATCATACACATAAGTTGACAGTTGAATATATTTTGCTATCTTCACTTGGGTTGGTTTGTGTTGTCTTGGTCTTGAATTCACAAGAGCACCGGAGGGAAGTAGGAGCAACAGAGACCCTAGGAAGCGATACAAAGGTATGTTACTTGTTCTTTCCTACTAGCTAATTCAATGGTCTAAACTTAGGGAAAGAGTCATGTTCTGTCCTGTTTTGTTCTAGATCCAGGTGGATCTAGGGAGATATGTTAGTGTTCGCACCTACGGATTAGTCCGATAAAAGCTTGTCCTGGAGGGAAGATATTTATCTTCTCCATATAGTCTTGATCTATTGTGACTCTGACCTAGAATCACGAGGGGAAAATCCCATCAATACTCCCTCTATATCCCCCTCTCCTCTCCCCCTCCCTCTTCCTCTTTGTCTGTCCCTCCCCTATTATTTCCCCCTCTCTCTTTCACCTCTCTCCCGCCCTTTCTCTCTATCTTCGTTGTTAGTATCGGTCTCACTCTCTATTTTCCCCTCTTTCTCTCTCTATTCCCCCTCTCTATCTCCCTCTATATCCCCCCCTTTCTCTCACTCTCTAGCTACTCCCCCATCTATGTCTCCCTCTCTCCTTCCCTTCCTCTCACTATCCCTTTCTCTACCCTACCTCTCTATCTCCCTCTCCCTCCCTCTATCACTCTCTCTCTACCCCTCCTCTTTGTCTTTCTCTCTCCCCCTCTTATACTCTCACACAAACACTCTCTCCCCCCTACTCCCTCTCTCTATCCCCATCTTCCCTCTCTCTCACCCCATCCCTCCCACTATCTCTCCTCTATATGTCCTACATATACCCCTCTCTCCTACATTTACCCCTCTCTATCCCCCTCTCTATCTTCCTCTCTCCCTCTCACAGTCTCACACACTCACTTTACTACCCTTATATTCCTTGCTCTCTCTCCTTCCCACACACTCTCGCACACACTTTCTATACCACCTCTATTTCTTCCTCTCCCTACCTCCCACACTCTAACACACTCACTCTCTACATCCCCTCTTTGTCTTCCCCTCTCTCCCTTTCACACTCTCACACACTAGAAAGTTTGGTACACTGGAAGGAAAGGCATGGTAAGGAAAGAAATGGCCTTGATCTAGACATCGAAAGGCATGTCAAGACCTATACCTAGACCTAGACCTATACTTATACCATGACCTATACCTCGACCTTTCCTCACCATGACTCACACTTTCACACCCACTCCCTCTCTATCTCCCCACTCTTCAACTCTCTCTCTCTCTATCTCTCTCTCTCTCTCTCTCTCTCTCTCTCTCCTCTTGTTGTTACTCTCACTCTCACTCTCTCACCCTATCCATATTTCTCATTCTACCTCCTTCTCTATCTCTCTCCATCTCACTCTCGACCTTTCTTCTACTCTTGTTGTCTCTCTCCCTCCCTCCCCTTTTTTCCCTCCTCCCTCTCTCTCTACCCTGTCCCTCTATATCTCCATATCACTCTCAATATCTCTTCTAATATTGTTGGCTCTTTCCCCCCCTCCCCTTATCTCCCTCTCATCCCCTATCTCATTTCATGTACTCCTCTCTCCCCCTCACTCTGTATCCCCCTCCATTTCTCACTCATTGTATCTACCTCCCTCGCCACCCCCTCCTCACTTTGTATATGACTTCTTCTCTCTCCCCCACTCTTCCCCCCTTTCTATCCTTACCTTTGTCTACCCCCCTTCCCTCCCTCTC
>ML776612.1:567430-575691 GCA_009831015.1 Picea engelmannii
ATTTACAGAAAGTACCATTTCATCATATAAAGAACTTAAATAGTGTTACATGTTGAAAATTTTCTTGGGCTACATTGTACAACATTTTGGCAAGCTTAATGGAGAATTTGAGGTATATTTTCATTTTATGTGAGGCTTTATTGTGCACTCATATTTTATGTGTTGATTTTGTATTAAGAAACTCTTGTAACATGTTGTGATTGCCATTATAATGAACCATGCTTCATTTTGGATAGAGTAATGTGAGGTTTCAACTCTCTTATTTCTATTGTGATTATGTTAGCCTACATGATTGTTATTATTGGTTCCTGAAGTCTTAACTAGGATGGGAATTCAACCTTTTGTCAAATTTAGGTAATAAGAACCTTAATTGCTTATGGATTTAGCACTTAGCAATATTTTCCACCACAAGATAATCATTACTGTGTAATGCAAGTATTTATAATCACTTTATAAAAAAATCATACATTCATACACATTAAATTCATACACTTTGAAATTTATACATTCATCAACATAAAATGCATAAACAATGAGATTCATAAAAAAACATGCCATAAAATGTGTGTGTGTGTATTCAACATCGTCTAAATTGTACATTTTTTACAAAATTCCACCTCGTGCCCAATATACAAAATGACAGCAAGTACCCTAACATAAAAAAATAGATGTATGGTGGCCTAGATAAAAAAAATGGAATTAATTGGTCAATCATTGACCACTGCCACCCTCGTCACCCTCGGGAGCATCCTGGAAATATATATTTCTTCTCTTTCTTGAAGAAGCACCTCAAATGGTTTTGGGCATGGACGTCCTTCATCACTCCGGAGACTGCACAAAGAAAAAACATTGTTACAAGTTATTTTTCCACAATGAATTACAAGACTTGCAAAATGATACTTTGTAATTTAACATAAGATAACTCACCACATATTGTATTGACATCCATGAGGGTGTTACCCTCCTCCATGACCCAAATCTCTCAGTGATGCCACCCTGTGTCAGTTAAAAGGATCAAATCATCAAAATTAAACAAATATGCATAAAATCAAACTAATGATACATAAAAAATTATCATCAACACATTATCTCATTATGAATAGATCGAACCTCAATGGATACTCGTTGGTAGGTGGAGCACTCAACTGTACAAATTTCTATGAGGAAACCTCTACTGTGGTAACCTCGGTGGATGAGACCGATGGAAATGGTGGTGGGGGTAGGTGGCATATGGGTGCATCCACTATGGATGGATGTGATGGAAGAGGTGGTGCATATGGTTGTCATGCTAGTGCATCTGGTGAGGATGCATGGAATAAGGAAGATGTTGGGGGTGGATAGTGATGGAAACTCCCTTGGCCTGGAGTAAGGTAACCCAAAAGTAGAATCCAGGTTCCCAAGGAGTGGACTAGTACTATAACTAGCGAATATGTCAATAGCCTACATACATATTAATAATATTGAACTATTAGTACCAAAGAGTAAAATTCAACAACATAAATACAAAAATTTTAGATTTAAATGATATTTAAGTCTACACATGATACCTATAATGCAAGTGACTTTTCATTCCCGGTGGACATTCCTTGGCATCGTCTCATCCCACAACCTATAGAAACACAAGAATATTAAAAATTTGAGGATGTCATAAAATAAATAAATGACTATGGTGAATTTATCAAATGTGACACATACATGTATATGGGGTATGCCAAATGATCAGGCTATCTCTATGGCCGCATCAGTGGTGGAGACATGCATTGATGCATCCATGGGTGTAGAGGGTGTGGTACATAAATGTAACAACTGCAAAACAACATACAATAAAATATCGATATAAACACACATAATACTATATAAATATATAATGATGAAGAACATAAAGATGTTTAATATACTAACCTCCTCCATGAATCTTTGTTGTCCACTGACATCCATAAGCCTATAGCAGGACTTCCTACAACCGGAGCATCTATGAGGTTCACATGGATGTCTTCTATGTCCATGTTCCCTCTCCTCACTCCACTCTATTGTATGGGGTGAAGCTCTGACCCCTCTATAAATGTCACTAGTAGGAACCTCCTACTGACATAGTGCAACAAAGCTATCATGTTGCACTAGGATCTGAGTCAATGTTGATATAGATAACTGTACCTACTACAAGCTCTCTGCAACATGAGGATGTTGGGCAGGGGAT
The DNA here is from genome assembly GCA_009831015.1 of Picea engelmannii. Taxonomy (NCBI): domain Eukaryota; kingdom Viridiplantae; phylum Streptophyta; class Pinopsida; order Pinales; family Pinaceae; genus Picea; species Picea engelmannii. Next base: position 569,628 of record ML776612.1, read on the forward strand.
CAAGGCCTTCACTTGGGAGGACAAGGACCTAACATGGAATTGCACCTAACATGCTCTCGGTCCTATGTGGACCCTCGACCCACCCCATGTAAGTCACCCATGTTGAAGTAGTTGACATGATGACCCAAAATGAATTCGGCCCATAAGTTTTGCAAAAAATATAAAGGCACCTCCCTGTTATTGCAGCGAGGCTTATCAAATACCATGTACCACCTATCCATCCAGGTTTGACTAATTTTTGGGTGGATGCACCAGTCAATGCAAATTTGTTTTTTGTTCACATGTTGTTCTTCTCTAATTTGAGTTTCTCTAAAAATCTACATCAGTTGTTGTTTTGAGATACTCAAGTCTTTAACTTGGTTTCTATCCAATCTAGTGCTATAATAATCAAACATGCTTTCCCTATATTCAGATATAGAAGTCAATTTACCTTGGGAAATTCCAATGGACCTCACAATGACATCTATTGAAGTGTCCAAAGACTGTCTTCTTGGTTCTCTTGTGCTCCTTCATCAATTTACAAGTGCTCTTAATGTGGCCAACCCCTCATCAATTTGCATGTTTATGTTGGGTGGTTTTGGAGGGTTGGGGTTTTCCTTGCCTTGGTATGTTGGTTGGTGGTTTACATCATCTATGGGTTCCATTTTACAATATATGTTTCAAATTAATAAGGCATGGAATGTAAATTAGGTTGGTTTTTTTAATTAAAATAGAAAATTACAAAAAACATCAATACATATTTAAAGAAATTAAAAAAAAACATAAAATAATCTCATTTATTGTAAATTCTCTATAATTATTTTTAAAGGGGAAATATTAGGCAATGTAAGAGGTGACTCTCTAAATTTTTTAGATGATATTCCTCCATAAAATTAAAAATTTCTATGATTTAGATTATTTTAGAATATATTAAATTAATTGAATAAAAGTAAAAATTACTAATTTGGGAGGAAAATAAGAGAAATCAAGCATAAATGAATTGACTAAGACATGGTGGCAAGATATTGACAGAGATCCTCCTCTCTATTTTCTCAATGAGGGTTAAAACACAAGAGCGATGTGTGCAAATGGGCACAAATTGCGTCTACTACCCGTTAACAAAACTATATCAGAGGAATGCATGCACATTTCTACCAGTGAACCTACGTGGAAAGTTGAGTGGAGGTTCGAGAGTTTCTAAACCTATAGCATTAGGAACACATGTACATTCCTGAGAGAATACACACATTCCTGTGACTGCATGTTCCTGCCCCTTCACACTTTTTCATCCACCAACTTTGTGCACACACCCATACCTATTATATTTTAATACTTCTTAGGGTATTATAGTTAAGAAATGATGTGGAAAACCAGTTTGTATTGTGAATTATTGATTTAATGCAATGAAAAAGGTCTGGATGTTCAATTGGTTTCCCATTTCAAATTTGCAGGGTGAATCTTGTGTAAACTATGAATGTGACAATGTTTTATTTTTTCTTTTCTTAAGAATATGTTAGCATTTCTTCTCTTCATAGGTTTATTGTTTGTAAATTATCTTGATTTGGTATTAGAGCTACAATTTAGTCAATTCTTTGAAGAGGAAGGGAAATTTGGCCCTACAAAAAAAAAATCCTAAGTGGCAGCTCCACATCAATGATTCTTGTGTGTGAAGGAAAATGAGGAAAATATGGGTTATTGTGTAGTAAAAAAACTCACATGTATGACAAGAAAATACTAGGAAAATATGGATAGGAAGGTGAAGAGTGTTATGAGGAATAAATATCTATGGTTTGGGCTAAGACCATAATAGACGGAATGACACCAAGAAATCAACTCAAATCTCAAGTATGCTAGATAAATGGAAATGCCAATAAAAGAAATGATAGAAGCCTACCTCCTTCAGACATTCATAGGATACCATCATTGAGATCACAATCTAATGCTTGATACCTACAACTTGTCCTCAACATCCAAGATACACAAGCATATGGAAAATATATGAAATGTCAACATATAAACTAGCATAATCCATAAACATGTATATAAAGTTCACCCATGGAAAATAATATAAACATTTGCAACACATAATTGGATCACAAAATAGTATTTCTATTAATATAATCAGTAGGAGTACATAGGTGACCACCTCCTACATCAGAATCTTGTTGAAACCGGCAAACTAAGTCCCTCCACCTGGGCCTTCACCACCTCACTCCTCCACAAGGAAAGCTCACAAGTTCTAGGAGTAATTGGGTTCATCCTTCACAAGATAGGGAGAGCTTGGGGGTTAAACATAAGGAGAGTTTAGACTTAAAGGACTAAGGGATTTATATTCAATACGAGGTGAAATTTCTCCAGAGTGTATTTGCTCTCAATTTTTTTCTCTCCTTCAAGGATTGTATATAGCTCAATTTATAGCCTCCAAAGGGAATTGAAGGGTCCAAATGGAGAATTTCTAGCATATGAAAGGCCAAGGGTCATGGATCCCATGAATTGGCATGGAAAACCTGAAACATTTTCAATTTTGAGCACAAAACCCGATGTACATGGGTTGTAATGGAGAAACCTATGTATACACAAGTTGTATAACTATAGCCTATGTATATGCAAAAAAAATTAAATTTTTTACTTTTGATTGAGCAAAATGGGGAAACTGAGTTTACAGAGGGAAAGGGAAGGCCATCAAAGAATTATGCATAGAGTGTGGCAAAAATTTCTATAACAAAAAGTATGATCTCACTACGCCTTTCAGATTAATTGTTGTTTAAGGTATCAATAAATAACATACTAAGGAACTATGGGATATATTACAAGCCTTGTATAAGACAATGTCCCTAATAAACAAACTATTTCTTTAAAATACATTGTACCTTCTTAAGATGAAGGGTGGTGACTCCATGATAGAGAATCTTAATTCTTAATTTATCACTATAACAACCCAGTTAGCCAAGTGATATTAAAATGTATGAAGAATATAGATTTATTACTCATTTATGTTTTTTCCAAATTCATGGGATAATCTTATTGTGGTCATTATTACTACATCTACTTTAAACATTGAGGATGTAGTTGCATCCTTGTTATGAGAAGGTATTGAACTATAAATGCTAAGGACATGGTAGAAAGACGCATCACTCTCCAAAAGAAGAGTGGGATTAGTCTAACATTGCATTGGTGATGTCACTTCCTTAGACTTCTCACTCTCCAACAGAAGAGTGGGATTGATTGAAGATTGCATCGGCATGACCACTTCCTCAATTGTTGGTTGATTAGGATGCGAGACAACATGCCCAAGAGACATGTCAGCCCCCAAAACAAGAGTGGTGTCGGACGAAGATTTCATCATCATGAATGCTTCCTCAACCATTGGTTGAATATGATGTGAGATAGCATGGTCAAGAGATGTATCACCCCCCAAAACAAGAGTGGTGGTGGCCGAAGATTGCATCAGCACAACTTCTTCCTCAATCGTTGGTTGAATAGATTGTTGGGAAAATGAATATGACTCGAAACTAGAAGGACCAACAAACAAGAACCATGCATCTTATGCCATGGTAATAGTAGAGCATAAATGAGTTAGGTTATATCCTTTGCAAATTATACAAAGTAACATGGGATTACGTCTTGTATGTATAGGCTTCTCAATCATATCAATTCCCCCAGCATGACTTGTAGTGGCCAGTGACATGCTCCCAACATGACTTTCATAGGCTAGTAGTGGATCTCCAACATGACTCATAGAGGTTGGTGATGTTTTTCCAATGTGACTAGAAGTGACTAGAGTTAGTCCCCCCAGCATGACTTGGAACAGTCAATTGCTTTCCCACAAGATGACTTGCAGTAGCTCGTTGTTGATATCCAACATGACTTACATAGGTTGGTTTCATGAAAGGATTTGAAGGTATCATCCTGTATGCGAACACTTGTGAGAAAAAAGTGATATAATACAGATTACTCATGTGAGGATAAACATTTCCCCCTGACGAAGGAATTTTGTTCGGGGGTTTCCCAGATTAGAAAATTGATTTCACCCTGATGTAATAGCATAGGTTGGAGGAGGATTTTCCATATCAAAATCATTCGTGGGAAAAGGCATTGTGGATGAAGGATAGACAGATGGGATATATGAAGTAGGAACACCGCCCATTTGTCCATTCCATCCTTGAAAAATATAACTACGATTGGGTCCTATCGTAGGAAATGATTGAGGGATATGCCCTCCACAAAACGGGAAAGGATTATAAGGAGGCAACATGCCCCCCAACCCAAAAATAACATTGACGTTGGGAGTTGGAAAGGAGGATGACATGTGAAAAGTCATATTGGGCATACCAAAAGAAAAAGGATTAGAGGCGAGAGTAATTGTCTGAGTACTATAACAAGGAATCCCCGTGAAAAAGGTGCCAAGGAGAGTGGATATAGATGATTATAAAGTCATACCACTCAAAAATATAAAAGGATTCATCTCCATGGACTGAGTTGAGCTCATGGACTGGGTAGCGCTAATTGAGGGAGTCCTTGGAATCCAGGTAACTGATGATGAGGGAGTTACGAGGACTCCACTAACTAAAGTGGAGGTTGGAGTTGACTCTGTACTTAGAATGGGATGATCGTGAGCCTGAGCAATGGAGATGTACATACCACGTTTATGAATTCTACACCCTTTAGGAGACGTCTTCGATATCAGAACAAACTGTGGTAATTGAATCGAGAGCAATTGAGACTACGAGGAGGGTTGTCTCACTCCACTATGACTAAAAACTCGTGATGCAAAGCAAAATCCTAAGGCCAACTAATATACAAAGAGCACAGTCCTAAATAAAACTATACGCCAAATGCACACAAACAAGTGAGGATGGTTGAAAGGGGACCTCCCAAACTAAAGAAGGTATGCCTCTCCCAGGAGGGGATGATACTCTCGAACAATAGAGTGGAGGTAACATAATCATTTATAAGTACACTTGTGGCATTCATAGTGTGATCGGTTAGATCCCTATGAAGAGAAAATCCTCCATAATGTTTGTGTGTTGTATGATCCCCATTTAACTCAGGGTACCTATAGAATAACCCCTGTAAGTAACCTGTGTGGATACCTAGGTCATGGAACTAAGGTCATCACGGTATAACCAATGCTCGAGAGAACATTCGTAGGTCAGGTCCTCCATATGGGAAGGGTAGCTAAGATTGAAGTGCAAGAAGAACCAAGGTACCCGAAGAACCATCTAGAAGCCGGATTTAATTTTACATCAATTTATTTTGATAAACTAAGACAGTAATTTAATAACACAGTGATTTTATAATAGTAACTTTCGTAACTTAAATTTTACAATGAATAATAAATTTTTCTAACATAATACCACAATGCATAACTTTTAGATAAATACCTAAGTCTAATGCTGATAATCCTCCCTTTGTCCGTCGCTTGTCTCCTTGACCGCTGCTACAAAACACTACCCAAAACTGTCCTCCCTGCCGACTAGGTAGCTCCCTAGCCCCAGGATATCAACGGATATCCTAGCCCTCCGTGCCCAAAACCCCCAGCAACTCCCAGTGCACTGTGTCAATTCCACTCAAAATTTCACTCTGCCAATCCCCAGCTCTCCCAAAATTCATCCCCAACTCCCCGTAGAATCCCCATCCCCTCCAACTCCTCCCCCCCCTTATCCCTCCTTCACCAACTCTTCCTTTCATTAAATTCCTTATCCCTACATTCATTACCTTATCTTCTTATTTAATGTCTTGTCCCATTTATTTAATGCTTCTTATCCTTTTATTTAATGTTTGTTATCCCACTCATATACGTAAGTTTTAATAAATTAAATTATCAACCCTATTAATTCTTTACTCATATAATTAAAGAGTTGATTAATAATTAAATAACCATTGACAATTATGAACAAATAATTAATAATAATTAATTTAGTTAATATTATATAATAAACAATTATTGTTTAGCTAACATCTTAGGACAATCAGATTATCAATTTAATTATAATTAATAATCCTTTACATTTATTTAAGCAAGGTCGTTACATACACCCACCCTTCAGGAAACTTCGTCCCGAAGTTAAGGTATCTTTTGGTA
>ML776612.1:580262-610540 GCA_009831015.1 Picea engelmannii
GCTCGTAGGCTGCCAACCCACTCTTTTCTAATGCAGATGGTGAAATGAAACTATCTGTCACACTAGAATCAAACAAAATCTTAACATTGATATGATTTAGCGTACCTGATGACTCCACCACCGTGGATTGATGTTTGGCCTGGCGGTTATTAACTCCTGCATAAATATGGTGGCTGCTACTTGCTCTCCCCATCGGCTCCTTTCCTTCTCTATGCACGAACCGTGATTGTAAATCTGGGCAGTCACGCTGGTAATGGGGTCCCTCGCACCCCCAACAGGTAACACCAGATTGAACCTATGCATTGTTATGTGTTTGTCTTTGAAATGAGTTCCTTCCCCTGGAACCCCTACCCCTACTAGTTGTTCCCTGAGATGGTCGTGGTCCTGTCTGTACCGTTGGCGATGATCGAGATGCTGCACTTGCTGCCATTGAAATCCCTGCAGCTATTGTCCTTGGTGCAAATCTGTTACCATATGGCGGTGGCCTTGAGCCCCCTCCCCTAGGAAATGTCCTCGGGGCCTTTCCTACGAATCCCGGGCGATGCGGAAATGTCGGTCTTGCACCCCCAGTCAAGTTCATATGTTCTTCCACGTAACGCGCATTTTCCACCGCTTCTGCTACTGAATATGGTTTCCACATCCGTACCATAGCTCTTATCCTAGGGTTCAATCCATAGATGAAGCGCTCTGCCTGTCGTTGGTCGTTATCCATATATGACACATATTTGACTAGTTCCATAAACCTGATCTCATATTCTTCTATAGTGTTGTTTCCCTGTACTAAGGCGTGAAATGCCCCAACCTGTTGTTCCTCGTAGTATGCTGGTAGATATTTCCTCTTGAACCTCTCCTCGAAAAGTTCCCAAGATACTGTGTCTGGGGTAAGGTGGAGTTGTCTTTCCAGGTTACCCCACCAGTTCAGGGCACTGTCCCTTAACTAAAAAATTACGATCTTCGCCTTTGAGTTGGACGCATAATCCCTTAAGGCAAAACACCTGGTCATGCCTTCCAACCATTCTTCTGCATGTTCACTGGCGTGACCTCCGGAAAACTTCGGACGTTTGATCTTCTGCAAATCTCGCGTGATGTCTTCAGGTGGAGGTCCTCCCCCTGAATCTCTTGATGCTTCTGGATTACCCGTTCCAGACGGTGGGGGTTCCACTTCAGTCCCTGCCGGTTGTCGCCCCTTTAAAGTCTCGTTGATGGCTTAAATGAGTGTAGTATGAGGGCTAGTTTGGGTGGTGGTGGTGGTGGCGCTGGCGGTGCTTGCGACGACGCTCCCCTACCTCGACTCCCTCGTGTTTTGACCATCATGTATGCTTTGACCTGCATCCACCGAAGTTGTCAGGGTGAGTTCCAGGATGTTTCAAATTGGTGCTACTCAAACTAGAAGCAGGGTTAGGCGTAAGTTTTTTTTACTTGTCTGTAAACATACGTTACTCCATTAGGGGATTGGCTAGGTTAGGGTTAGGTTTAAGCATCTAAGCTTCATTTCTTTGCCCCTACGAAAATAACTATTGGTTTCTTTGCCCTGTAGCTACGCTAGCTTTGCACCTTACTCGCCACTTCCTAGGCTTACTCTCCTAGTGCATATGCCACCTCCTTCCCTCTTGTCCTAGTCTGAGCCCTTTTAATTTATGCTTACAACTTGATTAAAAATGACTTCCGACCTTATGTTTATTAATTTACGCCGATATGCATAAACCCGCGCTATGTACCTTTTAGCGTTAGTGTTCTTCTTAAGACGCTGCGTTGAGCACATATGTCCCTTTGTGGGCTCCTCCATTTATGTCTTTGGCGCTTGATAGCTTGGCATGTGACCTTGGGTATAACAATTAAAGCATTTAAATGTGAAATTATTTGTAAAAGAAACAACGCATGGCACGTTGGTAGGGCGGCCATTGTCAAAGCTTTGCATGGTGGGGAGGTTCGGGGTTCAAATCCCATAGACTCCATTTAAATTTATACCTAGCCCTATATTACTCAAACTTAACTAATATTTTATTAAACTCTTTACTTTACTTAACTTAACTAATTAGTTAATTAACTTAACTTAACTTAGTTAATTAGTTTAATAGTTTAATTATTTTTACTTAATTTATCAATTAAACTTTATTAATTTCCTAAATTTATAATTTATTAGTTTATTAATATTTATTTCTATATAGTATTTATTTATTATATTTCTTTTGAAATTGATATCGTAAAGAAAAGAGTAATAAATACAATTATTTGCTAAATAATTAAATTACCTAGCTACGTGCATTTTGCATGCGCTCCACGTGTTAGTCTGCCTCCTTCTCGGCAGGCTCGCTGCTCGGCTCCTTCGCAATTGCTCGGCTCCCTCGCAATGCTTTTGCATTCTGTAACATGGGAGCTCCTCCCATTCATTCTGTAAATTAATATCTACTTTCTGTGTTTGAAGTGCTCACTCCCAGACAGAAACCTCTCCGCAAGGTCCGATGACAGCCTGCTACTCCTCCTCCTACTGTTTTTGGCAGCAAAAGCAAAGGGATGTCTCATCTATTTGTAGCAGCAAAAGCAAAGGGATGTGTGGAGCAGGGTTTCATCTTTTTGTATGTAGCCGTTGGATGGGTGGAAGGATAGTAGCTGTGCCTCCGCTTCCTTCCCTCGCCCCCTTTATTTAAAGAAATTCATGTCCATTTCTGATTTCTGAAGTTTGAGACGAGATGGCTCTGTGAATTCATCCATCATTTTCTCTCCATTTGAATGTATTCGATTTTGTTTTTCAACAGCCTGCCCATTCTTTTCATTGTTTTTTTTTTTTGTTTTTCCTTTTACACATTTCACTGTGTAAAAGATAACTTGTGTTTCTATTCATTTCATGTGCATTTCTACTTTGTTTAATCAAAATTTGTTTCTCTTTATTTTTGTTTCTGAATTCCTGTTTTTTACCAGATTTCTCAATGTTTCAATGGGATGGGGTTTCCGCATTGATGTTGCATTTATTCGTAATTTAATGAGTCTTTACAATATTTGAAATCCCAGAAACACATATATGCACCCAAGGGTATCTCGTTAAATATGTCAGAACCGAGCGAACAATTCGGGAGGACATCGTTCAGCCATCCTTTAGTAACAGAGTACAAGGAGTTGAGCTAAGTTGAGTGCTGGGGATGGCGTCTAAAGGAGAACAGGGTTATGTTGGGCCAAACTTGTTAGACGCTGAGTTATGTCTGCTGTCTGTCTAATTTTCTCGGTGCTCAGATGAGACTAAACCCTATGACCTTGGATGATGCAGAATTAACATCGTTGTCTTAGCTGATAGCGTACAACAGAACGTCTATGTTCTCGCGTGTCTCACAAAAAGGTTACGTCTATGTTCTCCCGTCGGTGTTCACCCACATACCTCATGTGAGGTTTTGTGAATTCTGTATCTTTTGCGTATGGTGCCAACTTGGTTAGCTCTTACAAATCTTTATTATCTATAGTTTATTATTTTGGAATAGTATTTATAACTTTAAAATCACCTTTCTTCTACAGTGCTATCTAGTATCTTACCTTATTTCTTCTGCAGGTCTGGAAAACTCAGAGAAAAGCTGCATTCGTCTCTAACAGAAGATATATATATATATATTGATTTTAATTTTATTTAAAACTTCTTTCTAAAACATTATTATAGATCCAAAGAGTTCTTGAAATGTTAAAACATTGTCATTCAACTAGACTGCGAAAGATTTTTTTTTTTTTTTGCTATTGTTATTAACATGCAATCAATGTAATGGACCCTGCTCATTCTCTAAATATTCCCCAACTGCTCTGTTATAGACTTGTCATTGGCTGTAGCATCATTTGCAGTGCAACCTGACATCCTGCCCATCTGTAGTTTTCTTAGGGACTTTTTAGAGCCTTTCAAGCGGGACTATCTACCCTAGCATTCGAGGCCAATGTTTCATGGTCCACCTACAGGGATGGGGAGCAATTCAATATATGTTGCAAGTGACAGCCAATCATTTCCCAAACCTATTCACGATTGGGCCCTCGTTCTTCCCTTCTCAAATAGGGATCCTCTTTTTGTGGGCTCTTGAATTGAGAAGCGGACTGCAACAGGTTTGATCTTGCCCTCTGGGTTAGGAACTTTGATCCTTTGTGGACTCCCTCACATACCCAAGAAATGCTAAGACCTGCAACCCTGCGTAAATTGTGTGCATTCTAATGGCGAAATAGCTCCAAATAATTTCCATTCTCAGAAAATCAAGGCGAAATACTTCCAAAATGTTTTTCTAGGCAAAACATTGCGACGGCTATTGCTATATCTCAGAACCAACTGGAATTTGGAGATCTCATGACAACACCTTCTCTATCATAGATGGCCTTCGTTTCAATATCAAACTATTCGTCACTTTCAGAGCACTGGTTTTGAGCTCTATATTGTAATATTTGGGTTCAGATTCCTTGAGCTTCTTTTTCATTACAGACTGTGATATTAATGGGATATAAGAGGACCCATTATATGAGCAGGAAGTCTAAGTAGAGAAGATATCAAGGGTAGTGTTAGCTTTTGTTCGACATCTGGAAGAGGCAATCTCGTACGGTTTGAGCTCTGGAGCTCTGATAGATGAAATTTCCTTATTGGAAGGCATTGGGGTAGGTGGAATAGAAGACATGTGAGGGTATATGGCCTCCAAATTCTTGACTTCTCGTTCGCGTTGTACTTTAACTTCTAAGATTTCATCCCCAGCAACTACTTGCCATGAAGGATTCATGACAAACCTAGGGGAACAACACCAGGTGGTCTTAGGTACAATGGAATCTTCCTGTATATTATGCTTTGTATAATTGTTTCCCACGCCCAACAGCTGATTACCTTCAAATCCCGAACCATATATTATCGAGCTTGTGGAAAGGTAGACTTTATCATTTTTTGTTTTGTTTTTAATACTCATTATTTCATTTTATTTTTATTTTTACTCTACTATTTATACACATTTACTTTTCTTGGTTATTATATTATTCTCTTACTACTTTATATATATATATATATATTATTACTCTTTTTTTTTCTTTTTATTCACTATTATTATCTTATTTCTCTTTTTTTTTTTCTTTTTCTTTTGACTGGTTTTAGACTAAAAGCATATTTAGTCATCTTCCCGGTGGCTCTACGATTCCAATTTAGTTTCTTGATCTTCTGATTCCTTTAATTCATGCCTTCAATATGTAAAAAAAAAAGAGCCTAAAGCTGTTAATATTGAATAAAGTGTTTTATTTATTTATTGTTTGTTTGTTTGTTTAATTGAGCCAAGTGCCAAAATCTATTTAACTTTTTAAATACGTATAATATTAAACAAATTTCATTTTTCCAGGCATATTGTTTATATATTATATATAGATTTGTTTATATACTAAAATCAAAATGTATACTTGGCTTACAGGTTGGGTGGAGGTGGCGTTGGGACTTGGAGCTGGAACTTGGCCCTCAGGCCCAGATTTACAAAATTTTTGGGTGGGTACAATTCCATTACTAAATCGGGTAGGTAGGTAGGTAGGCCCTTGGTTCTAGATTTTGAACCAGGGCTCTGATACCAAATGTAGAAGCCGGATTTAATTTTACATCAATTTATTTTGATAAACTAAGACAGTAATTTAATAACATAGTGATTTTATAACAGTAACTTCCGTAACTTAAATTTTACAATGAATAATAAATTTTTCTAACATAATACCACAATGCATAAATTTTAGATAAATACCTAAGTCTGATGCTAATAATCCTCCCTTTGTCCACCGCTTGTCTCCTTGACTGCTGCTGCAAAACACTACCCAAAACCGTCCTCCCTGTCGACTAGGTAGCCCCCTTGCCCCAGGATATCAACGGATATCCTGGCCCTCCGTGCCCAAAACCCCCAGCAACCCCCGGTGCACTGTGTCAATTCCACTCAAAATTTCACTCTGCCAATCCCCAGCTCTCCCAAAATTCATCCCCAACTCCCCGTAGAATCCCCCTCCCCTCCAAATCCTTCCCCCCCTTATCCCTCCTTCACCGACTCTTCCTTTCATTAAATTCTTTATCCCTACATTCATTACCTTATCTTCTTATTTAATGTCTTGTCCCATTTATTTAATGCTTCTTATCCTTTTATTTAATGTTTTTTATCCCACTCATATACGTAAGTTTTAATAAATTAAATTATCAACCCTATTAATTCTTTACTCATATAATTAAAGAGTTGATTAATAATTAAATAACCATTGACAATTATGAACAAATAATTAATGATAATTAATTTAGTTAATATTATATAAGAAACAATTATTGTTTACCTAACATATTAGGACAATCAGATTATCAATTTAATTATAATTAATAATCCTTTACATTTATTTAAGCAGGGTCATTACAAACCACTAGATACAAATAGAACCCCAGAAATATCTATGATGCTATGAAGGTATTGGAGGGATATCTTTGCAACCAACTTCGTGTGACCTCGTGATTATCTCTAGTTTTAGTGGAGTCTTCTGAGGACACAATTTATGCAATGGGTTTCACCACTCCCTGGTCAGACACATATGTTGAATTTTGTAGCCTTGGAGAATTTTACTCACAAAATCCTATTCCAAGGCCCTAAATCCTAAACTTGTTTGTGCACCCTAAAAAATAAAATGTTTCTAATCAATTTTAATTATTGCACATTAATTTTAGTGGCTTATGTTTACTCAAAAGGTGTGTTCGTAAAACTAATGGTGTTATGACTCAACTTATGAAACAAGCACATGTAAAAAACATTGCTAAGTACTAGTCTTGTTTTTCAAAAGAAATGGTATGCTTCTAAATGTTGTTCACAAGATGCAATCTCTTCCATTTTCAATGGCAATGCAATCTTTCTTGAAATTCCCAGACTAATGCAATCTAGAAAAAGTGCAAATGCTTCAAACGAAATGCATTTTTTTTGTATTTTCAATATAGGAAAATGAAAATGAAAAAATGAACTAATAACCTCTCAGACAGGCCCTACTGCAAGCATAGGAAGACAATCCAAGAAAGACACCAATAAGCTACTACTCATACCTAAATGCAAGTACTAAACATGAGAAAATTAACAAGAATCAAGTTTTCCAAAAATTCAACAACAAAATAGCTTCTTATATCTCTGCAAGAACTCAACAGATGGAACAAAGACCTAAGAAGACTTGGCGACACTTAGAAACCACCCAACAAACACCAAACTAAGCCAAAAAAGGCTTAGAAAAATATGTACGTGAATGTTCAGGAAAAAAATGCATTTATATGTGCCCTAGACATTGACAGCTTGTGTATGCACACGATTGTTCAGGGGAAACCCATGTATGCCAATAAAAACACTAACTGGGTAAGTATTAAGCAAAGAAACTCAAATATACAGTAATTTATAGGCTGTTAAGCTACAGGCGACACAAAAACTTAGGCAAATAGAGATCAATCAAAGAGAAAAATCACCAACAAACCCCAAAAAGGAGAAATCCCCAACGCAGTCACCAATTCTGTTATGAGGAAAAAATCTATGGTTTGGGGTAGGACCATAACAGACAGAATGACACCAAGAAATCAACTCAAATATCAAGTATGATAGATAAATGGAAATTCCAACAAAAGAAAGGCTAGAAGCCTACCTCTTATGGACGTTCATAGGAGACCACTGTTGAGATCACAAACCAATGCTTGATACCTACAACTTGTCCTCATCATCCAAGATACACAAGCATATGGAAAATGTATGAAATTTCAACATATAAACTAGCATAATCCATCAACATGTGTAGAAAATATACCCAAGGAGAATAATATAGACATTTGCAACATATAATTGGACGAGAAAATAGTATTTATATTAATATAATCAGGAGGAGTACATAGGTGACAATGTCATGTATCAGCAACTTGTTGAAACTAAGAAATTGAGTCCCTCTAGCTTGGCCTTCACCACCTCAATCCTCCACAAGGAAAGATCACAAGTTTTAGGGGTAATTGGGCTCCTCCTTCATAATATAGGGATATATTGGGCGTTGAACATAAAGATAATTTAGACTTAAAGGAGTAAGGGATGCAGACTCAATACAAGGAAAAATTTCTCTAGAGTGTATTTTCTCTCAACTTTTCTCTCTCCTTCAAGGCTTGTATATGGCTCAATTTATAGCCTCCAAAAGGAATTGAAGTGTCTAATCAGAGTGTTTCCAACATATGAAAGGCAAAGGGTCATGGATGCTGTGACTTTTCATGGAAAATATTTTTAATTTTGAGCACAAAACCTGATGTATGCAGGATGTAATGGAGCAACCTACGTATACACAATTTGTATAATTTTAGCCCGCGTATATGCACACAAAATTGAATTTTTTACTTTTGATTGAGAAAAATGGGGAAACTGAGTCTGCAGAGGGAAAGGGAAGGCCATCAAAGCATTATGCATAGAGTGTGGAAAAAATTGGTATAAAAAAGAGTATGATCTCACTACACCTTTCAGATTCATTGTTGTTGAAGGTATCAATAAATCCAATACTAAGGAACTATGGGATATATTACATACTTTGTAAAAGACAATGTCCCTAATAAACAAATTATTTCTTTAAAATACATTGTGTCTTCTTGGGATGAAGGGTGGTGACTCCATGATAGAGAATCTTAATACTTAATTTATCATTATGATAAGCCATTTAGCCAAGTGATATTAAAATGTATGAAGAATATAAATGTATTATGCATTTAAGTTTTTTCCAAATTCATGGTATAATCTTATTGTAGTCATTAGTACTGCATCTACTTTAAACATAGAGGATGTAGTTACATCCTTGTTATGAAAATAAATGAGGTGAAAGTTAATAGTGGTTTGAACCAATGATGCATTTTTTGTGAGAGGTCATCAACAAAATCAAGATAATCCCCCTTGTTTAGAAGGTACTGAATTGGAAATGCTAAGGACATGGTCGAAAGACGCATCAATCTCCAAAAGAAGAGTGGGATTGGTTGAAGATTGCATCGACGATGTCACTTCCTTAGACTTGTCACTCTCCAAGAAAAGAGTGGGATCGACCAAAGATTGCATCGACATGACCACTTCCTCAACCGTTGGTTGAATAGGATGTGATATAACATGGTCAAGAGACATATCACCCCCCAAAACAAGAGTGGTGTCAGGAAAATATTGCATCGACACAACCACTTCCCCAACCATTGGTTTAATAGGATGTGAGACAACATGGTCAAGAGATTTATCAGCCCCCAAAACAAGAGTGGTGTCGGTCGAATATTGCATCGGCACGAATACTTCCTCAACCACTAGTTGAATAGATTGTTGGGAAACTAAATATGACTCAGAACTAGAAGGGCCAACAGATAAGGACCACACATCTTTTACCATGGAAATAGCAGAGAAAAAAAGAGTTATGTGATATCCTTTGCAAAGTATACAAAGGAACTTGGTCTTACGTCTTATATGTCTAGGTTTCTCAATCGTATCAATTCCCCCAGCATGACTTGCAGTGGTCAGTGACATGCTCCCATCATGACTTGTAGAGGCTAGTAGCGGATCTCCAACATGACTTGCAAATGTTGGTGATGTTTTTCTAGTGTGACAAGAAGTGACTAGAGTCGTGCCCCTAGCATGAATTGGAACAGCTGGTTTCTTGCCCTCAACATGACATACAATGGCTGGTTGTTGATCTCCAACATGACTTTTAGAGGTTGGTGTCATGAAGGGTTATGAAGGTATCATCCCATATGGGAACGCTTGCAAGGAATAATTGATATGATATGGATTACCTATGTGAGGATATACATTGCCCCCCGACGAAGGAACTTTGTGTGGGGGGTTGCTAGATTAGAAAATCAATTCCACCCTGATGTAATACCAGAGGTTGGAGGAGGATTTTCCATAATAAAAGCATTCGTTGGAAAATGAATTGTGGAAGAAGGATAAACGAATGGGATATATGAAGTAGAAACACCACCCATTTGTCCATTCCATCCTTGAAAATTATAACTAGGATTGGGTCCCATTATAGGAAATGACTAAGGGATATTCCCCCCACAAAATAGGAAAGGATTATAAGGAGGTGACGTGCCCCCCGACCCAAAATTAGCATTGACGTTGGGTGTTGGAAAGGAGGATAACATGTGTGAATTCATATTCAGAATACCAAAAGAAAAAGGATTAGAGGCCAGAGGCATCAACTGAGTACTATAACAAGGAATCCTTGTGAAAAAGGTGTCAGGGAGAGTGGATATCTATGATGATTAAGTCATGTCACTCTAAAATATAAAAGGATTCATCTCCATGGACTGAGTTGAGTTCATGGACTAGGTAGTGCTGACTGAGGGAGTCCCTAGAATCCAAGTAAATGATGATGAGGGAGTCATGGGGACTCCACTAAATATAGAAGAGGTTAGGGTTGAATCAGTACTCAAAAGTGGAAAGGGGGAAAATATAAGAAGATTTCATCCATTACACATCAATACAAGGATACTAGAAACCATTGTAACCATTACAATATTGATGGGCACATCGAGGAAAAGTGTTGGAAACTACATCAAAAGTTGAACCTGAAGAACCATAAGAAGGATGCGAAGAAAAATAATATTCTAGCCACATATTCTAGTAATCAGGTTGAAAGAAACTCCAATGTGGATGAGAATATTTTATGCAAATTAGTACAGAAGTAGGTGAATCTAAGTATCCTTCAACACCAGGAAGAGAAGGATATGAAAAAAACCTTCCACATTAAGATTCAAGTCAAGAAGACCAAGATAGATGTTTTTTTCAACTCTAGTACACATGTTAACCTCTTAGCCACAGATCTAATCAAAACACTGGGATTGGATGGTTCACGATCATCCTATACCATATTCATTGGGATGGCTAATAAAGGGTGCAATGATCAAGGTAACAAAGGAGTGTAAGAGTGAATTTGTTGTAAGTGTTGATTTTATTGATGACGTGGAATTGGAAGTGGTACCCCTTAACGTATTTGGAGTAGTGTTTGAAATCCCCTCCATGTATATGAGGGATGAAATATTCATGTGGAGAGTCAACCAATACCAAATAATAAAGGATGGGAAGTCCTACATCATCAACATGCATAAAGGAAATTCAAATATCTCACTCGTAAGTGCCAACCAAGATAAGAAGTTGATTAGTTCTAGTAAGAAATTTGTTTTACTTTTCTTAAGAAAAAATTATCCAGATGCTAGTAGAAAAAACCCCCCTATGACTACACCGGGGTTTACAATGTAGGCAGCTCAACAACTGTTTAAACGTCAACTACTTCTCTAACTACCCGAAACATACCCAAGACTCATACAAGAAAAGAAAATATGAAAAGGATCGGGTAACTATACCTCTACTCCGCATCCGGTGATGATCCTCTTGTGCTTGAAAGCTTCACTGACTGCACGCCTCCTCCCAAGGTTGGCCTACATTCAAAGATAGACAAAAAAATTTCTACAAGCATGCAAATCATATACAAATAAGGATTAGATGTTAGAATATCAAAACATGAACCATTAAAAACATTCAATACGCCATGATTTGGGATAGGAAACGTACTTATTCTATTGATAACTCAATGATTATACCTTTTACGACCAAAGCTGGTTACTACTCCATGAACCTGGTTGATCCAGATTATTTTCGGCATGAAATGAGATCGGAGATAACATAAAGAAATGCACAGAGATATCACAAATATTCAATAATATAACAGAAATGTATCAGAGATACAACCATAAACATAGATATAAAGTAATACACAATTTCTCTTAATGAAAGAAATGTACAGAGACTGTAAAAATACAGAGTGAAAGACTCGCTAGAATGTTGGCAGCTTATCTCTGAGAAGAGATGTGGTGGCTACTCACATTTGTAAGAAGATGATTACAATGAGGCTCTAAAGGCATTTTTACAATAAACAGGAATTCCAAAAACCCTAGACATCCAAAAACCTAACACTAGCAGATGAAGCGCCAAAAGTCATCTGGGCCTCATTTGGGTAAGTTAGTACATCAACTTCTCAGGGTCGTAACTTTTGCATACGATCTTCATTTTAGGCGTATGATAGCTCGTTGAAAAGGTATCACCGAGGAGATTCATTTTGGGGGATCAAATATGCATTTAGCTATCATTGAGAACCTCAATCACGAAAAACTTTCATTTAGGCCCTCAAAATGGCCTCGAAAGTTAAAACCAGCTAAAAATAGTAAATTGCCAAAATTGCCAGAAAACTGTTTTGAGCCAGTCGAAAAAGGTGGGTGGCCACCGATATCCACCTTGATAAATCCTCTCTCCTTAGGAATCAATGGTCTCCATTGCGTTCAGTTCCAGGGGGAGAGGGAAAAGCATTTGCTAGATCTGCATCTTGGTGAGATGCTTGTATTGTTGGAGACGTCGCGCTGCTTAGTTTGTGGAAGTCTGTCATGAGCCTGTTGAAGTTGAGGCTGTTCAACAAGTTGAGCTACATGAGAGGAAGGTGTGCAGAAGGAATGTTTGCACTTTGTTGCAAACTTTTCGACCTGCTTCTATTGGATAGAAGGTGTAAGGGGCGAGGTTGTAGTGGTTGTAGTGTCCTTTTGTTCCCCTTTTGAATAGATTGTGAAGAAGCTAAATTTTGTAGTATGAGATACTACCTTGCGACAATTTTTAGGTGGAACAATAGTTGGAACTACCTCTGGTATTCTATAGATATGACCCCCCAAAGTAAAAATGACACTACGAGCTTGAGACTCATAAATAGCATGGTGTCTCCACATATATGGTTGGCCCAAGAGAACATCACAGACATCCAGTGGCACAAAATCACATAATACCTCATCCTTAAAGGGTTGGATGTCATATGAAAATCAACATTGTTGGCTAACACGGAGATCTTGTCCTTGCTAAAGCCACCCGATGTTGTATGGTTGTGGGTGTGGTGTTGTCGGCAATCCCAACTGTTTGACGACCTCTGCTGAGATGAGGTTTTTCTGGCTTTTGCTATCAACAATAAAATGTAGCGGGGTCCCCTTAACCCACATATTTGAATGAAAAATGTGCTCCCCCTCTTCAGGATCTGTTGGCTCTTCTGGTTGAATTGTTGCAGTCGCGACAATAACAGTGGGATCTGTGTCAATGATCTATCCTTTACCAGTATTTTTAGAACCAGATTCTGAATTAGGGTTCATCTCCTTGTCTTTGATCTCAGTCACCAATGACTGTTTTGAGCAACATTCATCAGTGATGTGCCAGGGGCTTTTGTGGAAATCACACCATTTTTCGGTGTTCTTCTTTGTCTTCCCATGACCCTTCTTTTCCTATGTCTTGGACTGGTTTTCAGGAGACTGTTTGTTAGGGTTGTCTTTGTCATAATTTGGTTGTTGCGGATTTGCAGACACAAATTCCCGTTTGTTCTGGTGCTTAAATTTCTTCTCAATTTTAACAACATATCGATAAGCAACACTGAGTGATGAGATGTCCAAAAAATCCATTTCAATCTGGATGTATCTGTGTAGAGCCCCACTATATTTCAGAACCAAATTTCGCTCAAAGTCTTTGATACCCAGCTTGGTGCACAAGGTATGGAAGATATTGGTGAACTCTAGAACTATTTGGGCCCTCTCTTGTCGCAGTTTGGTCCATCTCATGTACTGGTCCTCATAGGTTCCAACAGGGTAATATTGTTCCTTTACCACATCCACAAAAAAATCCCAAGTGGGATCGACCCCATATATTCCAGACTCCTCTGTGGAACTTTTCTCCCAGTAAGTTTCCCACCAATGTTTGACATGAGGGAGAGCTTTAAGGAGTGCGAAGGTGATCTTTTCTTTGTTAGAAAAATTGTGAACAGAGAAATAACCTTCTAGCATAGTTAACCATTTTTCTAGGGATTCTGCATCTATCTGTCCTTCAAATACAGGAATATCAAAATTGACTTGTACCTTTAAAGGTGAGGTGCCTCCAAAGTGGTTGCTTGATGAAGATGTGTCTGATGCTATTGGCAGGCGTTTAAGGATGTGGGAAAAATTCTCCATCATTTCGTCCCTTTGTCGCATGAGAGCTTGCTCAAGCAACAGATTGATAGGATCGTCTGCTCCGTCATTTTTATTTTCTCCCGCCATTGAGTGTTTCTTGGGTGTGCGAGAGAAATTGTATTAAAGAGAGACAAGCTCAAGACCCAACTTGCTATACTCGAACCTCGTCAGGGACATGCACTGAAAAAAAAATCAAGAGCATCCTGCTCTGATACCACTGATCTGGATTATTTTCGGCACAAAATGAGATCAGAGATATAATAAAGAAATGTACAGAGATATCATAGATATTCAATAATATAATAGAAATGTATCAGAGATACAACCATAGACACAGATATACAGTAATACATGATTTCTCTTAATGAAAGAAATGTACAGAGACTGTAAAAATATAGAGTGAAAGACTCGCTAGAATGGTGGCTTCTTATCTCTAAGAAGAGATGTGACGGCTACACGCATTTGCAAGAAGATGATTACAATGAGGCTCTGAAGTTTGTTTTACAATAAATAGGAATGCCAAAAACCCTATACATCCAAAAACCTAACACTAGGAGATGAAGCGCCAAAAGTCATGTGGGCCCCATTTGGGTAAGTTAGTACATCAACTTCCCATGGTCATAACTTTTGCAAACGATATTCATTTTAGGTGTATGATAGCTTGTTGGAAAGGTATCATCGAGAAGATTAATTTTGGGGGATCAACTATGCCTTTAGTTATATTTGAGAACATCTATCTCGAAAAACCTTCATTTAGGCCCTCAAAATGGCCCTGGAAGTTAAAACCTGCTAAAAATAATAAATTTCCAAAATTGCCAGAAAACTATTTTGATCCAGTCAAAAAAGGTAGGTGGCCACCAATATCCACCTAGATCACTGGTCCAAGATCCTATTCACCAATATCCAAGTGCACCTATGTCTGGATTCTCCTCTCAACCTTCAGATATCTTCTTGGGAAGTGAATGGGTTATGATGGAGGAAGAATGGAAAATTGGGGAATGCTAAGGCAATTCTCACAAAAATGGCTACAATTACTTGGGGCAAGGAGGGGATGTGAAACGGTTAGATTTTCACTGTTCTTATGTCTATATGTGGAATGAGACCCCAACACCTCATTTATATGACAAAAGGATGGTTATTCGTTTGGTGATGGGCTATAGGCGGTGGATTAGTTGGGAAACTACCCAATAGCCCGTAATCACAATGAATTCCTTGCAACTTTTGAAATTATACGTGGGTTGTAGTGGTGCAACATGCATACATACGTGGGTTGTAGTGGTGAAACAATCATATGTACGTGGGCAGTATTGGTGTAGAGCGAATACATCTTCAAAAAATGGGTTTTTTAGAAGAGAAATTCAGTGATGGCTTGGCAAAAAATGCAAGTAAGAGGGCCAAATGCCAGGTATGCATGTGTAGATAAATTTAGGGTTATAATAGTAGATGATGAGTTAATAAGAGTAAATACATACCTAGAGGGGTGCACTAAAGAATAGAAACATCACTTGGAGGATTTTCTATAGGAATACAAAGAAGTGTTCCAAGAGCCTAAAGTGATAACACCCAAGAGCAAAGAGGAGCATGAAATACAATTATTTCCAGACTCCCCACTATTGAACATTGGTATTTATATATAGTTCATTTTGGAAGAAAATGAAGTGAAGAAGCATTTGCAATAATTGTTGGATTAAGGTGTGATTTGAACAAGAACCTCATCTTGTGGATCACCTATCATAATTGTACCAATGAAAGAGGAGACCTGGAGAACATGTATCGACTACAGAGCATTGAACAAGATTACATTAAAAAATTGATACCCTCTGCCTAAGATAAATGATCTGTTAGATCAATTGTAACACACAAAATATTTCACCAAGTTTGATCTCAAATAAGGATACCACCAGGTACACTTCAAGGAAGAAGACACCTAGAATATTTCCTTCAAGAAAAGGCAAGGTTTGTATGAATGTTTGTTCATGCCATTTGGTTTATGTATTGCACCAAATACATTTATGATACTAATAAATGATGTATTGTGTCCATATCTAGATTCATTTGTTATAGTCTATTTGGATGATATACTAGTTTATAGTGCTACTTGGGAGGATCGCATCTCACATCTCATGCAGGTGTTAAAGACTTTGAAGAAGTGCCAAATGATGTCTAACCTCAAGAAATATGAATTTGATCAATATTATTTGGTGTATTTGGGGTATGTGATTGGTGGAGGGGAGCTCAGATAGATGCCACAAATATGGAGGCCATCATGAAATTACTGGTTCCTATAAATTTCATTGAATTTAGGAGTTTTGTTGGGGAAGCAAAGTACTTACAGAAGTTCATAGCTTCATTTTTAGTGGTAGTTGCACCACTCCATGCCATAAAAACGAATGGTAAGAGTTTCCAATATGGAAAGAACCAACAAAAGGCTTCCAATGAGCTAAAAATAAATATCAATCAAGCACTAGTTCTCACATTACCAAACTTTCAAAATCCTTTTAAAGTGGAGACAGGTGCAAGTGGATGTGCCATGGGAGCATTTTTTATGCAAGAAGGAAGACCTATAAGCTATCATTCTGAAATATTTCATGGGGAAGTTCTCAACTACCCTACAAAGGACAATGAACTATATGCCTTGGTTCAAGTTGTCAAGAAGTGAAAGCACTATCTGATGGGAAAGGAGACCATCATCCACACAAATCAATAGATTCTACAACATTTGTGGGCTCAAAGTAATCTACAACAAACTAGACATTACAAGTGGATGGGGTTTTTACAAAAAATTCATCAAGTCATCAAGTATAAGAAGGGCATAACTAACAAGTTGGAAAACATGCTTTCAAGGCCACCCACATCCAACATTACAACTTTGGGAACTCTATTGCACATGGATCCTTTTACCCATGATGCATATAAAGAGGGATATGCAGAAGATGAGGACTTCAAGGAGGTGTTTCAATAGCTACAAGAACAAACTCATATAGAATAAGGTGACAACAAGGCTAACTATCATTTTCATAATGTTTTACTCTACAAACTCGACAAGTTTTGTGTCCCTAAAGGTGAATGATCACAGGTTATCATGGAGGCTCACACCTCCAAGGTAGCAGGAAATTTTGGTGTTGGGAAGATAGTTGTTGATTTATAGAGGTATGTGTACTAGCCCAAAATGAAAGAATATGTAGCATGGTATATTAGAGGATGCATACTTTGTTGTACCAACAATCCTAGTAATAGGAAGCAAGGTCTATACCATCCCTTACTTGTACCCACTCTATCTTCGGAAATAATTTCCATGGATTTTGTGGGAGGTTTACCAACAACCAATAAGGGACATGACTATTTATTTGTGGTAGTTAACAGGTTCAACAATATGTGCATTCTCATACCCTGTAAAAATACCATCAAAAGACAAGAAGAAGAAAACATGTTATTTGAACGGGTTTGGGTCCACTTTGGGATACCAAGGAGAATCATATCAGACATGGATACCATATTTCTCAGTACATTTTGGACTACATTGTGGGAGAAGATGGACACTAAGTGATCTATAAACTATCATGGATATTCCACTCGAACAGTTCATTATAACAAATCTAATAAAATACCAAAATCTTTACTATTAAGGTTAATTTCCTTTATATCTCCAGAATATTTAGTTACTAATAAAATAGATAAAATGCATAAAAATAGAGATAAGAAAAATAATTCACAACATATACAAATAAACACAAGATATAACCTGGGAAACCCAATATGGGAGAAAAACCATCTAGAATGTGAGGTTGTTTTGCTCTCTTTTCTCTAGTAAATAAATGATGCATGTACAAAGAAAGAGGCACTCTCTATGGATTTTCCTTTGACATGTGGCTTGTATGGCTGATTTAGAATATCTTATCCTCTATTATGCTCACAGAATACCAGTCTCAGATGTTTTTTCAGCTATGGAATAAGATACAATGCAAAAGAATGGAACCCATTCTCCTCCTAGTGGCCTGGTATTTAACATATCCCAATAGCCATATGGGGATATGTTTTTGACTTCCTCAACCCTCAATTGTGATAGGGTTTTGAACCTTCTAGAATATTCTTGAAACTAAAAATGTGGATAGCCCCATATGCATGAGTAATGGGGGCTAATGTGGCATCCTCTCATACCATGGTGGTCAACATAGTAGGTCAACTTGCGGGAGGCATAAATTTTGCATACAAGCATTGATTGACGAATGGTTTGCACCATTGGAAAGGTATCGATGTGTAGAATAGTGTCTCAGGTCCCAAGTTGTGCTAGGAAATTTTTAACCCCAAAAAATGTCATTTGATGCCTCAAAATGGTCCTAGAAGGTTCTGGACCTCAATTTTCCAAAATAAGACCTACCACTAAAATTGTCTTGGAAGTTGATTCCTCCAATTTTTTCCACTCTAAAAGGATTGAGATAGATGAAAAAAAATATAATGATCCAATCCATATCATACCTCCCCATTTATGGAGGTTGTTTGTCCCTAAAATATTTATTGAATGAGGTGAGGAAAGTTTTCCTTTATTTTCTCCTTGGAGTGTCATTTTTCTTTTCTGAGAAGTTGTCAATTCAACCTAATCTATGAAAGGTCATGTTGCCCCTATCTTGTAGATCTAGACCACTTCTGCAAAACTGTGTCTTATGTCAACTATACCTAAGCATCTAGTGTTAAGTCCTCTATGGAAGGCAGGACCTTCTCCTCCTCTTAATCCAACATGGAGGGCTCATAGAGTTTCAGAATCTCCACATTCACTACTAAGTAAATGCACATGTATGGGGGTATACTAAGTCTATAGGAATTATCTCCCACCTTTTCTAATACCTCAAAAGGACCACCAAAAGCATGGCCAAGTAGACAATAGTTCCGCATTTGCCTTCTCTTCAAGAAGAGCCCATTAATATTTTGAATTCTCTAGAGAAGGAAAGTGGCTATAGAGCTACAATTAGTGAGACCGAGGGGTTGGTGACAGAAACCTTGAGAGTTCTAACAAAGGAGAAGGAAGATTGAGAGGAGGTGAATGAAAAAATGACCAGATCTGATCCTGACAATTTTCTGAGAAAACAACAATTGATAGTGAAGATTAGGAAGTTGAAACAAGAAGTTGCAAAGTACCAAGTGTTGGATAGGCACATTAAGGTGGAGAATGCACAACTAAAAGAATATAATTTAAGGTTACAGGATGCACAAGAAGAGGTCTCTGTTAAACTCAATAAATTCTTACAGTTGATCCAATACACTAGGGTGATTAAGAAGGAAATTAGGAGCGAAGCTTCTGGTCTTAATATCCTACAGCCAGAGAAATGATGGGGAATGGTCCAATTTTGCAAATGTTTTGAGTATCAGTTTTGATGTTGTTGCATGAGGACATGCAATGACTTTAGCATGGGGGAAATGTTCAGTCTCCATTTTGACACTTCTAATATCCTATATTACCCTCTATCTGAGCCTATTTTACCTATGTTATATGTATATAATTGACTGTTTCCTCCATAAATCCACTTGATGACATTGTCCATATGCATAGAGAGGTAACTTATGATTAAGGCATGATTTGTTTATTTTTCTTGATTTAAATTGATTAAATGATTGATTATGTATGATCCTAATCACTTTGACTCTTAAGAATCTTCATCCAGTACTTCACTAATCTGTTACTACAACTATAGTGTGATTCGATACTCCGTTGGATCCAGTACCCCGCTGGATCCGATACCTTGTCTAATCCGATACCAATGCTCCACCTATTCCGGTACCAATGTTCCACCTATTCTGGTACTACCCGCTCAGGGTTTATTCTGGTACCTGCACAACATTGCATCTGGTACCAGCATAACTCAGCATTGCATCCAGTACCAACATACTCAGCATTGCATCTAGTACCAGTCTTGCGCCTATTCTGGTACTGTCTTTGTGCCTGATCTGGTAGTCATGGTTGTAGCTGTGTTCATCCGGTACCAAACCCCTGTTTACAGGATTTACATGTTGAGCAAGTATGATGATGGATATTCCAAGAAGTCAATTGGATAGAAGTATCTTGAATTAGTTTTTGAGATCACAATAGACTTCATCACTCATGCACTTTGTGTCAAGAGGATGAAGTCCATCCCTAGAGATTCGATATGAATTGTCAATTGTAATATTTTAAAACCATTTGATATTTATCTTTAGATATTGGTAGTAACGACTCACCTTCTTTATAAGGGATGTTGTATAGGTGATAGAATAATAAGTAATGGTGTAATGAAACAAGTAGAAAGAAAAGAATGATACATATTGTCATAATGTACGAAATGTTGAATTGTTGATTCAATCTACAAATTGAAGGAATACAAATGATCTGTTGTGAAATTCATGAGCATGATTAAAGAGTTTTAGTCTATTATCTTTTTAGAGGTATCTTGTTGGTTTGGCAAGGGCCCACTGCCCCAACCAAGGTAAACCTCCCTGTACATGTTTTTGTGATTGTGTGAGTGTGAACATTTAACAGTTGTGTGTTGTAAATTATTTCAAATACATTTTAAGTTCAGTACAAAGTCACTTGCTTTTTAATCAATGTGAGTAATTAGACATTGGACAGAGTAGATAGTTCCCTTTACATTTATGCAAATTAACATTTAATTGATAAGAGTTTGATGTGTGGGATTGTTGAGAAAGCGAATATTATTGTTTTGAGTTTGTAATTGTGGTGTTCTTAGTAGGTACAAGAACCATAAGACTTCATATCTTACCTTCATGTTCCATATAATGAAGTCTCTCAATCATGTTGGTTATTTCCTGTACTAAAGAAGGTTTGATTAAATTGAATAGAGTTATGATTGATTTCTATCTAAGAGTGAATAAAGTGGATTGTTGATTACTGTTTTCAATTGTTATAGGGAACAAGATCTTAAGTTCATCTCTTCATTTCATGAGCCTGGAATGGACAGACTTGTCACCTAAGCAAGAGTCTTTTTAATTGAGTGTTTTCTTGAGGAGTTTTGTTATCAGTTTTATCTTCTGAGTTTAAATTTGTGTGAAGCATTCAAAAATTCTAGAAACAAAGTGTTATGTTATTAATTATTTCTTGCTTGAGCTAGATACAACAAGCATAAGTAGGTTACCTGTTCTCGGCACATATAGTATAACAACTCCTTCGATTACGAATCCCAGATTGACATATAAATGATTGTAATATACTGAGCATATTTATACACCAACAACAACTTTCCAACTTACAACTTGCATATGCCCTCAAAAATCATGAAAAATAAAATAATTATGAGTTTTCGGGTGGGTTTTTCGGTTGGGCTTGTTTCCCAGCGTCCCCATTCCCATACACAATAGAATCAAACTCCCCCAACCTATCGGGGAAGACATAAAATCACAATTGAGGGATAAGTAGAGGTGAAGTCCCTTGGTGAAATATTATGCTGTCAATTTCTAGGAAGCCCCTCTTTCCTATAATTCTCTGAGAAACACCCCATGTTATCTAGAAACTCCTTTTTCAACATCTCTTTCCTACCTATACAACTATTGGGTGTATCATCATCCCTACTTAGGCCATTTGAGGAAGAGCATAGTGGTTGAGTTGATTCTTGAGGGATTCTTGGAGGAACCCAGACAATTTGCTTCGAGATGTTGCCAAAAGGGAGACAAGGTTGTAACTTACCTTTCTGATGTGGTTTTAATAGAAGAACTTGTTTTCCCTCCTATCGTGTATTCATTGTATGCATTTTCTTATTGAGTTTAATTTGAATATGATATATGAAATATATAATTTTTTATCCTGTAACTACCTTCGTAATGGCTCTTGTATTTTTTCCATTTTGCAGGTTGTTTCCAACAAAGGATTTGGTGCTCGTACAGTGAAAGGTGTGGGATCAACATCAATCTTGAGAGTTAAGGTGCACCCTTTCTCCCTCTTCCTTCCATAACTTCTCCTTGTAAAGT
Source organism: Picea engelmannii (assembly GCA_009831015.1). Classification (NCBI taxonomy): domain Eukaryota; kingdom Viridiplantae; phylum Streptophyta; class Pinopsida; order Pinales; family Pinaceae; genus Picea; species Picea engelmannii. The sequence continues at coordinate 602,212 of ML776612.1, forward strand.
ATTCAGTCTTTCAAGTTTTGTGTACTTGTCCTGGAGGGAAGATATTTATCTTCTCCATACAGTCTTGATCTGTTGACTCCAACCTAGAATCACGAGGGAAAATCCCATAAAAACTCCCTCTATATCCCCCTCCCCTCTCCCCCTCCCTATTCCCCTTTGTCCATCCCTCCCCTATTTTTCCCCCCTCTCTCTTCCAACTCTCTCCCACCCTTTCTCTCGATCCCCATTGTTAGTATCAGTCTCACTCTCTCTTTTCCCCTCTTTCTCTCTCTATTCTCCCTCTCTATCTCCCTCTATATCCCCCCCTTCCTCTCACTCTCTCTCTACTCCCACTTCTATGTCTCCCTCTCTGCTTCCCTTCCTCTCACTATCCCTCTCTCTACCCCGCCTCTCTATCTCCCTCTCCCTCCCTCTCTCCCTCTCTCTCTACCCCTCCTCTTTGTCTTTCTCTCTCCCCCTCTCAGAATCTCACACAAACACTCTCTCCCCCCTACTCCCTCTCTCTACCTCCCTCTTCCCTCTCTCTATCCCCCTCCCTCCCACTATCTCTCCTCTATATTTCCTACATATACCCCTCTCTCCTACATTTACCCCTCTCTACCCCCCTCTCTATCTTCCTCTCTCTCCCTCTCACACTCTCACACACTCTCTATACTACCCTTATATGCCTTTCTCTCTCTCCCTCCCACACACTCACACACACACACTTTCTATCCCACCTCTATTTCTTCCTCTACTCCCACTTCTATGTCTCCCTCTCTGCTTCCCTTCCTCTCACTATCCCTCTCTCTACCCCGCCTCTCTATCTCCCTCTCCCTCCCTCTCTCCCTCTCTCTCTACCCCTCCTCTTTGTCTTTCTCTCTCCCCCTCTCAGAATCTCACACAAACACTCTCTCCCCCCTACTCCCTCTCTCTACCTCCCTCTTCCCTCTCTCTATCCCCCTCCCTCCCACTATCTCTCCTCTATATTTCCTACATATACCCCTCTCTCCTACATTTACCCCTCTCTACCCCCCTCTCTATCTTCCTCTCTCTCCCTCTCACACTCTCACACACTCTCTATACTACCCTTATATGCCTTTCTCTCTCTCCCTCCCACACACTCACACACACACACTTTCTATCCCACCTCTATTTCTTCCTCTCCCTCCCTCCCACACTCTAACACGCTCACTCTCTACCTCCCCTCTTTGTCTTCCCCTCTCTCCCTCTCACACTCTCACACACTAGAATGTTTGGTACACTGGAAGGAAAGGAATGGTAAGGCAATAAATGGCCTTGAAATAGACATGGAAAGGCATGTCAAGACCTAGACCTAGACCTAGACTTATACCATGACCTATACCTCAACCTTTCCTCTCCATTCCTCACACTCTCACACCCAATCCCTCTCTATCTCTCCACTCTCTCTCTCTCTCTCTCTCTCTCTCTCTCTCTCTCTCTCTCCTTTTTGTTACTCTCACTCTCACTCTCTCACCCTGCCCCTATTTCTCATTCTACCTCCTTCTTTATCTCTCTCCATCTCACTCTCAACCTCTCTTCTACACTTGTTGTCTCTCTCCCTCCCTCCCATTTTTTCCCTCCTCCCTCTCTCTCTACCCTGTTCCTCTATATCTCCGTATCACTCTAAATATCTCTTCTACTCTTGTTGGATCTTTCCCTCCTGCCCCTTATCTCCCTCTCATCCCCTCTCTCATTTCATTTACTCCTCTCTCACCCTCCATTTCTCACTCATTGTTTATGCCTCCCTCTCCCCCACCCTCCTCACTTTGTATCTGACTTCCTCTCTCTCCCCCACTCTTCCCCCCTTTCTCTCCTTACCTTTTTCTACCTCCCTTCCCTCCCTCTCCCCACCTTCCTCCCACTCTCTCTCTATCTCTACCCACTCTCTTTATTTCCCTCTCCCTTCCTTTCACACGCTCAAACACTCCTTGTCCAACCCCCCTCTCTTTCTCTCTCTCTCTCCCTCTCACTCTCTCACACTCTCTCTCTCTACCCCTCTACTCCCTCTCTCTCTCCCCCTCCCTCCCACTATATCTCATCTCTTTATCTCCTACATCTACCAGCTCTTTCTCTCTCTCCTAGATGTTAGTCTCACTCTCACTCTCTCTCTCTCTTCCCCTCTTTCTCTCTCCCTCCCCTCTCTTTCTCTTTTCCTCTCATTTTACCTCACTCTCTCTATTTATCAATCTCACTATCGACCTATCTTCTACTCTTGTTTTCTCTCTCCATCCTCCCCTTCTCTCCCTCCTCCCTCTCTCTCTACCTTCTATCTTTGTCTCACTCTCCCTCCCTCTCACAAACTAAAACACTCCATGTCCATCCCCTCTCTCTTTATTGCTCTGTCCCCCTCTCACACTCACACACTCTCTCTCTCTCTCTACCCCCCTCCTCCCTCTCTACCCTCCTCCCTCTCACCCCCCCTCCCTCCAACTATCTCTACTCTCTTTCTCTGCTACTTCTACCACATATTTCTCTCTCTCCTCATTGTTAGTCTCACTCTCACTCTCTTTATGCCCATATTTCTCTCTCCCTCCCCCAGTAGACATAACAAGATGTAGACATGGAAAGGAATGGAAAGACCTAGACCATATACCATGACCTAGACCTATACGATGATCATGACATAGTCCATGAAATACACCTAGATTTAGGCCTATAACATGAGCTATACCACGACATGGACCTAAATCTAGACCTATACCATGACCCTGACCTAGAGCTTGACCTAAACCATGATCTAGACCCCCCTAGCTCCATATAAATCTAGGCATAACCTATAATCGACCCTTAACCCCCTCCACACTTGAGCTCTAAGTTCACTATGCATATACCTATTGTTAAAGTCCCCTAAACCCTTGCACCCACATCTTGGCTCTCTAACCATTTCTCTATGCTTTAACACACTTTCAATCCCAAGCCCTTAGATTGGGCGCTTTAGCGCGTACACGTTATAGGAACACACTCATATTCTTAGTGGGAAGTTTTTGTTAGGACCACACAATGTACCTTTTTGCCCATACTTTTTGCCACTATTACACTCTTGATCACTCACATTTAAACTCATATTATCACTTTATCTTATCTTTCCAAAGGTATATAACATCTCTTCTCTTTACTATACGTTTAATCTATTTTGCATATAATTTTACATCACTCTCGTACTTAACCATTGATTAGAAATGTATAAGTGTTGAAACAGTTCAAATTGCAGATTAGCATTTGAGGCCTGTTGCTGAAACAATAATTCATAGAATCTATTACACAGTCCATGGTCGACGATGCTCAAAAACAGAAGCTGTTACACAGTCCATGGTCGACGATGCTGAAACACAGAAGCTGTTGCACAGTCTATGGTCGACGATGCTGAAACACAGAAGTTGTTGCACAGTCTATGGTAAACGATGCTGAAACAAAAAGGAAGCCATTACACAGCCCATGGTCAACAGCAACTCACACAGATTGACTACAACAACCACACCGTGAGCCAAGCATCAACCATTGCTGCTACCTGAGAAGTGCTGAAACAGTCAGAGCAAAAATCTTGTGGCTGAAATAGCCCATGATTTGCGATGCTGAAACAACATGCAACAACAGCAACAAAAGAACTGTTACTTCAGCCGTAACAACAACATCTCATTCAGCACTTGTAATAGTATTATGTTGCGGAAGACTAGGACATCCTATTCCGGTTTAGAAAGTCGATCTGACTAAGAATATGACTTAGATATACATCTGTAATTTTTTATCAATTGTATCAAAGGGATTCCCTCTTTAAATAAGAGGAAATCATCATTCGAGAGGATCGGCAGTTTTATGTACTAAGAAAGCTTCAGAGAGAAGGACGCACTTCTTTTTCAGATTGTAATATGATACATTGATAGATGAATAAAAGACTGTTTTGAGCATCCTTCTCTAGCCTTTTCGTCTCAGTGGAATCTTGTGAGAAGGGAGGGCCCACCTTCTTCACAAGATTCACCCGTTAGTGTTATAGTGTTTTAGTGTAATTTTTGTTTATGCCTTTATTAACTTTTGTCTTGCTGAAACACTACTTTTAATGAATTCTGCTTTGTTGAAACACTACTGAACTCTGTCTTGTTAAGAACTTTGTTTTATTGAATGTTACATTGTTTTCATGAAGTTCATAATCATTTTAATTAGCAGTCTTGTGTGATGAATTTATGAGGTTTGCTAATCACAGACTGGTACTAAAGGTTCCTGCTTACTGGAAGGGATTAAGGGTCCTGTTCTCTGTAGAATTAGTCAGTTTTCAATTATTTCCATGAGTGTGCTAATCAGAGACTGGTACTAAAGGTTCCTGCTTACTGGAAGGGATTAAGGGTCCTATTCTCTGAAGAATTAGTCAGTTTTCAATTATTTCCATGAGTGTGCTAATCAGAGACTGGTACTAAAGGTTCCTGCTTACTGGAAGGGATTAAGGGTCCTATTCTCTGTAGAATTAGTCAGCTTTCAATTATTTCCATAAGTGTGCTAATTAGAGACTGGTGCTAAAGGTTCCTGCTTACTGGAAGGGATTAAGGGTCCTGTTCTCTGTTAGATAGAGTTAGCCTTCTATGCATTAATGTTTTCATGAAAGTGTGTTAATCAGAAACAAGGTGCTGGAGTTCCTTCTTGGGAATAGGGTCTTGTTCTCTAGTTACAGAATAGTTGTTCTTTCCTATTGCAGTTGTCATTTTAATGTAATCCAGGATTCTTTAGGTTAATCATCTCTTTAAGCTCTGCAATAGGTAGGTTGCTTTCCTGTAATTCAAGTCAGAACTTCAGTTTATTCAAGGAAAGTGTGATTAATATAGTTTCCTTTACTACAACTCTAGGTTGCTTTTGGAATTGAGCATATATAGTGCGTGGTTATCTTTGAAATAAACAGACTTCCCTGGGTTGCCAATTTATGTAGCACTTGATTGTTTAAATTAATTAAGCAATTATAGTGACCAACATTTTGGCGCCGTTGCCGAGGAAGGTAATTATAGATTTCAAAAGAACTTATGATTTTTCAAATACAAAGATTGCATGAAAGGACACGGAAACCCCAAAGATACTAACCCTACAGGTGGCAAGGGAAAAGAAAAAGGAGGAAGAAAGACTTACATTGACGATACTATATCAGAGCCTGAATCTGCTACTCAATGACCAAACCTTCAGAAACAAAAGTCCCAACCTTCATTTCAAGCAAACTTTGAAACAGGGAAAGAAGTTTGGAGACCTGAGATAGTCCAGAAGCTAGCAGGAAACATTGAGGACAGAGCAAGCACAGCAAGGGAGCAGACAGAAGAAAACATGGATGAGTACAATGAAGAATTGCATCACGAAGAACAGGAAGGTCCTGAAGGAGAGGTAAATGATGAAAACTCTTTCTCTACATTAGGATTTCCTATTGGCGATCTTCTTAGAGGAGTAGACCCCATGAAAAACATTCCACTCTCAACATTACCTAATTTTCATGGTTTGTCTTCAGAAGATCCTAATGAATTTCTTTTTGACTTTGATATATTATGCAGAAGTTATGATTACATTTCTAATGCTCAAAAATTAAATTTATTTCCAGCAACACTAAAAGGGAATGCACTAAGATGGTTTATGAGTCTTGGAGGCCATGTAATCACAACATGGGACCAAATGAAACAAAAATTCCTGAACAAATACCAGGACTACTGCCAAACAAGAGAAAAGAGGGAGGAGCTATTTAAGATGATGTAGAAAGAGGATGAGAATCTGGAGGACTTTGTAGAAAGGCTACAGTATAATCTACAAAGATCCAGTCACCCCAATGTAAGTAAAGATATTTTCAAAACTATATTATTAAAAGGAGTAAGGGATGACTGTCTAGATATGATGAATATGCTTGGAAAAGGGGACATATCTAAGGAATCATATGATGAAATTGTTAATTTATGAAAAAGATGTTCAAGAGGAGCTTCAAGAAATAGATCAAACAACAGGGATACCGCATTTTCAAGAATCCAAAAATCAGCCAGTGGGGGAGAAACAAGATCAAAGATAGGTAATTTACTTGAAGGTTTTAAAACTGAAATGTTAAGCTCTTTTGCCTCACAAATTGACACCCTGCAGATTAAGAAAAAGAAAGCAGAAGTAGAAGCAGCCCTGCCCATCTTTTGTTCTCAATGCAAAGATAAGCAGCCACGAAGAGAATGTCCATTGGACAAAAAGCCAATCTGCACCATCTATGATAAAGATCATGAAACCCAACATTGTCCATCTTTACCAGGGATCAAGGCAGCATTACAACCAATGGATGAAGAAGCTGAAGCTGTCTATCTGTTGACACAAAGGAGTCAATGGCAACCATGGGGACAAGGTATGAATCCTAACATGCCATTTGCATCTTCTAATCATTGGAATAATTATCCTTCTTTCAATCAAATGAGTTACCCCCTCTATAATCAAATGAAATATCCTAATGAATTACCCACCCATGCAACAAATTAACCCACCCTTTGTTGATCCATCAATGTGGACGCCTTGGCCTCCACAACAACAACAACCATATTAGAACCAATGGAATCAAAATTGGAGAGGACAACAACCCCCCTTCCAAAATAAATTACGTCAATCGCAATTCCTTCAACCACTCTCCTTACCAGCAGGTACTCCCCCGAACAGTCAAACGATGAGACCCTAGCTACTTGTACAACCTAACCCTAACCTAAATAATAAATTTGTGTAGTGCATTGATATTTATAACCAGCCTACACTCTCTCTTCTCCCTGTGCAATGCAACGATATTCATTTACGATCTGGGAGAATAGTGGAACCCACCATAGCTGATGTTACCTCTTCTGATAAAGATGAAACAAAAAAGCATGATGTACCTGAAGAGGTACAATCATCCTCTAACAATGCTGCTGAAACAAAAAAACCACCATTTCCTGAGCGTTTAGCCTTAACTAAAACGCTTGAGCCACCAGCCTTCAATCTTCTAGGGAAATTACAAAATTTATATGTCAAAATTCGTCTACTACAAGCACTCCGAGACATACCAATCTATGCCAGGACGATGCGAGACATTTGTGTTAAAAAGCCTGGTAGGAAAATTAAGGATCCCCTTACAGTCCATGTTATGGGAGACTTGTCTGCACTAATGTCAGATAAAGATCCCCCAGTTAAATATGGTGATCCCGGCCAGCCTACCATTTCTGTACAAGTTGGAAAAACGATAATCCCTCGAGTTCTGGTAGACCTAGGTGCCGCTATCAATATCATGACTCTGGAAACCTTACAACTGCTACAACTGCAAAATGAACTCAGAGACACCCAAAATATCCTATAATTGGCTGACCGTTCCACAATTAAACCAGAAGGATTCATTGAAGACCTCAGTATCTCTGTAGAATCCTGGAATTATCCAGCTGACTTTGTGGTACTACAACCCAAAACAAAGTTGGGGGGCCACCCTCTAATTCTGGGTAGACCTTGGCTAGCCACATCAGATGATTTTATCAGTTGTAGATCAGGTTCAATGACAATTTCAAACGGTTACGAAACTAAACAACTTACCCTCTACCCTCATGCTACACCCCTGATTAATAATGATAATTCTGTATGGGTAGATTTTGATGATCAACTTACTCAACCCCTTTTGACTATCGGACAAGCTCTAAGATTGAAAGACTCCACCGAGGATGAAGTGATTAATAATTTTATTTGCAAACCCTCCTCTGTGACCCCAGAAACTCATAATCAACTAACTGCACTATTGGAGTCTGATAATCAAGAAAAACTCAACTCGGAAAGCCCACCTCAAACATCTACCACCATCTCCTCTAAAAGCATACCAGTAGAAATTGAACCTGGCAAAACACTGAACATAAACCCTAATCTGACAAATGCTTAAACACAACAATTAATGAAGTTACTTCTGGAAAATAAAGAAGCATTCGCATGGTATTATACAGATATGAAAGGAATCTCTCCGGAATTATGTACTCATCGAATATATATTAAAGAAGATTGTCAGCCAATCTACCAAGCTCAATGATGAATGAACCCTAATTTAAGAGAAATCCTCAAAGAAGAACTTCAAAAATTGCTCAATGCAGGGTTTATTTATCCTATATCAGACAGTGAATGGGTTTCCCCATTGGTAATAGTTCCTAAGAAAAATAGAAAATGGAGAGTATGTATGGATTATAGAGCCTTAAATAAAGCCACTCAAAAAGATCACTTTCCATTACCATTCATTGATCAGGTGTTAGATAATTTGTCAAGGAAGAAATTTTTCTCATTTTTAGATGGTTTCAGTGGGTATAACCAAATCAAAATTGCACCTCAAGATCAAGATAAAACCACT
>ML776612.1:637575-665094 GCA_009831015.1 Picea engelmannii
GTGCTATAGCTCTCTGATATACGTGCAGGGTCCAACAGTAGTACTCGACCCAATATCTCAGGGCACTAACTAAGGAGGATAGACCGTACCCTTAGCCGTACTACCCGACTACCCAGGTACTAGAAAGTATCTTCTCGAGTGTTGTTCTCGGTGACACTATAGCAATCCGGTGGCTAATAGGTTTATCTAAAGAGGGCTTCAGGAAATATAGGTCGATCCGTACATGGGTGCTGCCTGATGCGCTACCACTCGAAGGGGTACCAACAGGGGTTACAAGGGTGGCCAACATATGTGCGCTTAAGAACCACTTGTATTTCCTGCGTGTATGAATCCCTCAACTGCGGGTTTATGCATGTAACGACAGATCTCTGTGGCTTAAAGACGTCGGAATACATCTCTACCCTGGAAAAAAAATACCCACAATTTCTTCCACGAAAAGTTCTCTGATACCACTTGCAAGATACCAGATATATAAAATATGCAGAACAGAAATGAAATGCTAGAAATGACAGAATAACAGTAAAATATCCAGCATAATCTTCACAATACATAGAAATAATATACAAAATAGCAATAGAAATAGCACTTTGATTCAGATAGCAATGTTCACAGGCCTCTTCGAGGGGGCAACCTCCAGTCGAGCAGCGCGCTGTTACAATAATCTCCAAGCTAGGGTTTTCATACCCTCGACCCGTATTTATACTAAATGTGTCAATTAAGAGAAGCATCTAGAGGAAGATCCTTCTAGAAGCGGAAGCTTCTATTAGGTCTTCTTACATCCGCCTTATTATATTTTATTGAAAGGTCTTATTAATATTGACCTTTATTACATCCGAATACATTGATATACCTATGTGTGGGTTAGGACCTTAACATATGTTAACCCTATGCATAGAAAGAATTTTTGGACTAACAAGTGGATGCAGGAACCTAGAAAGAATTTTTGTAGATTACAGGTCCATCATTGTGATCTTAGTGCGCAGTATAGAAAAGGTTCGGGATCATTTAAAAGAAAGAGAGGATTGACACTATGTTATAACTAGAGAAGACCGAGACACCTTGCTAAGGAATGCCCTGGTATAGGTCCTATTTGTCTTTGTTGTAAATTTGTCGATCATGAGGTTTTGGATTTCCCTAGAATGATTGCTAAAGTTGAAAAGATGAACATGAGACAAGAAATCCATGAAGAAGGTCAAGAAAATAAGGATATGTTAGAAAACCAGAAGGAATCAGAACCTATGTTATTACAGCTGAAAGAAACATTGAATGACCAAAGAGACATCAGTTTACCGGAGAGATTAAAAGAAAAATAGTGCATAGAAACTAGAATAGGAGACTTCAACATAGACTGTGTATTGGATGAGGAAACTCCTATGAATGTTATGCCAGAAAGTACTTGGGAAATTTTGGGAAAACCTGTTATAATTCCTTCATTGGGAAGGATAGGCTTGTTTAAAGGAAAGATGATAACCCTATGTGGAAGAGTTACTAATGTACCTATGATTTCTCATGGAACATTGACCGAAGAATAATTTGAGGTCATTAGGTTTGTTGAGAACATCGCTCCTTTTTCACTTTTGTTAGGAAAGACCTAGATTGAGAAAGATCAGACCCGAAGAAAAGCAGAGGAGGAAGCTACAAAAGAGAAAAAGAAAGAATTAAGAGACTTCATGACTAGGAAAATAGAGTGACTAATAGAGGAACAAGAGAATAATTCAAAGTGACAAAGGGCCAGAGAATTAGTTGTCAAAGTTGAAAGAACACAAGAAAGTTTGAAGAACCTTTTCATGAAGGAAAGAAGTACATTCACCCCAGAAATAGTATTTCCCTTGAAACTATTGGAAGACCATCGGCAGTGCGAAGATACTACGTTAAGGGAAGAAAAGAATATGAATGGAAAGAGGAACCCAGAGAATCAGATCATAGGAAATAAGGCCAGAAAACTTAGTAAGAAGAAAGCAAAGTTAGAAAGACTACAGGAAATTCCAAAGAAGACTTCGCAGAAGGAAGGCTTACAGAACTTGAACCTCGTCGGAATAGCAGAACATCATAGAATGGCACTTTTACAAGGTGAAGCTATATGACCATTGGAGGCATCCCGACCGTTAGAACGACGCTCTGGAACGGTTAGAAATGTAGCTATTGCCGGAAATATCACCATTGGATCATTGGGACCGTGCCATAACAGATGGAATCGTATTGATTGAGTCATTCCTACCCATTGGAGGAGTCTTTTACGTTGTTGCTTATTTATCTCGTTGGATGCTGCACCAGGACCACTTTTTGCAAACTGTGATTATCCGAGCTAATAGAGAACTGATTGTTATCACGTTGTGCTTTTGAGAGCTTGCCACTCGTTTTTCTTACATTGAGTGTCCATTCACATACCTGAGTTATTTGATCACGAGCGTGCATGTCGACCAACCTTAGCGCAATAGAGAAATCGGTAGATGAAATCTTGGTCAACCTTATGGATCAGAAGTTCATGTCTATATGTATACAGGCCTCATCGACAAGAGGATTGCAAGCATCCCCCTCGACTTCACGACGGTCTAGCCAAACTACGATGGAGAAAAGAAGCAATCACCGTGACAATATGGCGAGTGCGAAGTTGACCCCATTAGTATTTCATAACTACATTTCTCCCCTGGCTAGCGTAGTTAGTCATGACAGCATCTCGCGTGACTTTGAGTACATGATTATCATTGTGTACCTCCCGAAGGGGATATGCACAGTTGGACCGTAGTTGGGACTGATTTTATCTCTCAAGATTAGTTATTACAACCTAGGAGGTTGGAAGGATTATGTGATGCTCACACTACATAGGTACCTGAAAAAGATGACTAGGAAGAAGTCGAAGATAGTTCCCCAACCATGGATTAAAGAGATCGCGCGGTCAATGATCTTGAACGTGATGAAGATCCCCCACTTCGACATACATAAGGAGGTTAACACATGCGTTAAACTCCTCCTGGCATCCTACCATGGAGGATATATATGGTTAGATAGGTGCATGACTGTGGATATGGCACTGATCCACATGATCAGTAGATTGAGCATGCAGGGACAAGACCCTCACTAGTTCTACCCAGGGAAGGCTACAGATCGCTCCTTGGCAAAGTGAATCAAGGAAACATATGGCAATGTAGAGAAGGGGAAGCGAGGCTACAAGGTAGCCTCCATTCAAGATGGTGCAATGCACCTAGCTTTTCAGCTAATAGAGGGCAAGCTCGCCAGGAAGAATCATCCTACGTAGGTCACAAAGTTCGTAGTTGACCTCACAGGGAAGTGCGTTGAAGGGATGTATATGGACTGGGTGAGCTACCTCGTCAATGAATTGGAGAAGGACTGTCACGAAGAGCAAGACCAAGGCTACAGATTCCACTTTAGCTGGTTATTGATTCTCATAGCATTCGTTGCTTGGGAGATGTTGGAGGGAGAAACATTCCCCAAAGCTGATCCATCAGAACCATTGGTCGCAAGGTTCACCACCTTGTGGTATACAAGAAATATGGAAAAGCAATGGCAGTCAAATGTGATGTTCCATGCATACTACATACAACTCCAACACGCCATTGAATCATTCCCCCAAATGACTCCGAACACCTTGCATACTTACAGGTCGCTAGTGAAGTTCCACACAAACCACCACTTCATCTACATCACTGTGTGCAAGGATGAAAGCAAGGAGGAGATGAAATCATACTATAAATTGACTAATGAAGACATGGAGGAAATAACCAAGGAATGGCCAGCTAAATTCCTAGTCCTAGTGGAAGATACAGATCTCTCTGACCCCGACATCATCGGAATCCCTTTGGTCACCCAGTTGGAGTATGATGGATCAAGCAATGCTAAGAGACAAAAGAAGAAGGAGGAAGTGTAGGAGATAGATAGTGCATCAGAGGAAACTGCATCTAACTCACCTGGAGGAGGAGGAGGCAACAAAGTAAACCAAGAGGATGAAGGGGAAGAAGACAAGCAAGAAAAGGATGAAGTGACACTTCCAAAGGACCCCCTTATAGAGGTTGAGACGTCAAAGAAAAAGAAGGTTTCTCCAAAGAAACCCTCAGCACAGAAGAAGTCACGAGCCAATAATCCTCAGTCACAGAATGTGATCAGAGTGGATGATGTTGACCTCATCATCACAGTTGTAGCAGATGATTCGGAGGATATCTTGTAGTGAAATGAAGTAAAGCAGGAGTTGATGTATGAAAGAATCAAGGCAGAGCTGAAAGGGGTACAACAAGATATCTATTCAATTCATGCAGTGTCTACTGCATCATCATCATCAGAAGCTTTAGAATTGGGGGATGATCCCACCCAATTGCGAAGGATAGTAGATGTGACAAAGGCTTGCCTTCGTCAAGTCTAAGAAGAAAAAGAACAGGCCACAAAGGCCTTGAATAAAGAAAAGGAGGAGGCCTTAGAGCAACTTCAGCTTGTGCAGCAAGAGAACAATCACAATAGAGAGAAATTTGAACAAGACAGAGAGAAGATCCAAAGAGAAAAAGATTAGCTACTTGTAGAGCAGATTGGGGTTAGAGAGGCAGTGACTAGAGCACTTCGCTCTGTGTCGAGCTTGGCCTAGATGGAATAAGAGACAGTTAAGAGCTAAGTGGGGAATCTTGTTGAAGCCATTCAGTAGCTTCAAGAAAGAGTATCAGAGTTAGAACTGCAATCAGTGTTGAGTAGTATGCAAGAAGTGCGAGATCAGAGGGAAGACACTGCCAAGAGAATAGTAGAAAGAATTAGAGTGTTGGCCGAAGAATGCAAGCAACTAAGTAATCGAAGTGTGCAGACCTATGAGTGCCTTGCAGAAGACCCAGAACTGAGAACATTGGAGGCACAACTCCAAGAATCAAAGCAACAGGTGTCGACTGTGCAAGAACAATTGAAGTTTCTTATAGTGGTAGAGAAGATGAAGAGGTCGCAGGAGCAGCGCGCAGTTCAGAAGCAGGTCACTGCCATCCAGAGAAGAGTGATGGAGGTGACACAACGACCCTAGTTGGTGCAGAATGAAGCCTGCAACCTATTTGAAGAGATCGAGGGACAAGGATCATAGTTGGAATAGGTGGTCGCAACAATGGAACAGTGCCTTGAAGGACCTATCACAAGGAGTTCATCGAGAAGGATGCTCTTGCGAAGCAGCAAATTGAGGCAGCTCAAGCTAAGATCAAGGCCTTCGAAGCAGTGTTGCCCAGATCAGAGTGATGCGGGATGAGTCACAGGTGAGTGTTGGGGGCATGTTGGCCCTCAACCAAGTTTTGGGAGAACCTTGGTCACATTTGACCATTTTTGGGACTTCGATAGGCTGGTCGAAGACGGAGCACCCAGGCGAAGAGGAGATCGTGGGATCTCTCCCATTTATGTGGGATTTTTGGGTTTAGAGTTTATGTAACAGGTACGGGATGCCGGCCCATGGTTTTACCCATGCTTAGGCCCCTTTTTATAAAGTATAAATAAGTAGCTAGGCGATGTAAGAAGGGGCAAGTGTGCTAAGTGCTAGTGTTAGCTATGTGCAAAGAAGTGTAAGAGTAGATCGATCTATATGATTGTAGAGTTCTAATAAGACATGTGCAAGAACCTGTGAAGGTTGCTAAGTGCAAATAGTTGTGAATGTTTTGTGCATACTATATGTTGAGACTTGCATAGTTAAGTGCAAGTGATTGTAAGGAGGCTTTGTGCCCTGACCTAACTCAGGGAAGGAGGATCTGAAAAGGTGCACACAGATCTCTTGTCCTATGCAGAGTTGTCTTCATGGCTTGGTGCATGTAAGAATATTGGAAGAGACTAATAAGAAGAGATTAATATTGGTGGGCGTAGCCCCACACCAGGGTGAACCACGTATATCCTGTGTCGATGTGCTTTGTGCTATGTTGTTCATGTTGTTTATGTATTTACTTGCTTAGTATAATGATCTTGATGCATGACATATAAGATCCATTGATGCTTAGTGCATTATATATGAATGAATTCTATATCTTCTCTGATGTTATGTGTTGATGGTTAGATATGATTAATCTTGGTTGTTACTGCATCGATCTGTAACTAGGGTTAGTCTGTGAAGTGAATAAGAAGCATAAATTAAGACATATTTTTTTCTAAGTGCTTTGTTAGGTATTGTGATCACATATCTATGTCCCATCTAGGTTGTAGACACTTGTTTCCTGCAACCCCCCTACCTCTACCTCGGGTGAGACTTCATTTGCTTCACAGGTGTTGCCAAAAGGGTCAGTGTTTAGGGGTTTGCTAGTGCATTTTTGAAGCTTTAAACCCTAGGTCTTCCCCTCTACCAACAATGGGAAATATTACAAGCTTTGTATAAGACAATATCCCTAATAAACAAACTATTTCTTTAAAATACATTCTACCTTATTAAGATAAAGAGTGGTGACTCCATGATAGAGAATATTAATGCTTAATTTATCACTATGATAAGCCAGTTAGCCAAGTGATATTAAAACGTATGAAGAATATAAATTTATTACTCATTTATGTTTTTTCCAAATTCATGGGATAATCTTATTATGGTCATTATTACTACATCTACTTTAAACATCGAGGATGTAGTTGCATCCTTGTTATGAGAAGGTACTGAACTGGAAATGCTAAGGACATGGTTGAAAGATGCATCACTCTCCAAAAGAAGAGGGGGATTGGTTGAACATTGCATCGGCGATGTCACTTCCTTAGACTTTTCACTCTCCAAGAGAAGAGTGGGATTGACTGAAGATTGCACTGGCCTGACCACTTCCTCAACCGTTGGTTGAGTAGGATGCGAGACAACATGGTAAAGAGACATGTCACCCCCCAAAACAAGAGTGGTGTTGGACGAAGATTGCATCAGCATGAACGCCCTCTCAACCATTGGTTGAATATGATTCAATAAAAAATGGTCGAGAGATGTATCACCCCTCAAAACAAGAGTGGTGGTGGCTGAATATTGCATCAGAACAACTGCTTCCTCAACCGTTGGTTGAATAGATTGTTTGGAAAATGAAGATGACTCACAACTAGAAGCGTCGATAGACAAGAACCATGCATCTTGTACCATGACAATAGTAGAGAATAAACAGGTTATGTGATATCCTTTGCAAAGTCTACAAAGGAACTTGGTATTACATCTTATATGTATAGGCTTCTCAATCGTATCAATTCCCATAGCATGACTTGTAGTGGCCAGTGACATGCTCCCAGCATGACTTTCATAGGATAGTAGTGGATCTCCAACATGACTTGCAGAGGTTGGTGATTTTTTTCTAGTGTGACTAGAAGTGACTAGAGTCGTCTCCCCAGCATGACTTGGAATGATTGGATGCTTTCCCACAAGATGACTTGCAATAGCTCGTTGTTGATCTCCAACATGACTTACATAGGTTGGTGTCATGAAAGGATTTGAAGGTATCATCCTATATGGGAACACTTGCGAGGAAAAAGTGATATAATACAGATTACCCATGTGAGGATATACATTGCCCCCCGATGAAGGAATTTCATTCGGGGGGTTTCCCATATTAGAAAATTGATTCCACCCTTATGTAATACCATAGGTTGGAGGAGTATTTTCCATATCAAAATCATTCGTGGGAAACGGAATTGTGGATGAAGGATAGACAAATGGGATATATGAAGTAGAAACACTGCCCATTTGTACACTCCATCCTTGAAAATTATAACTAGGATTGGCTCCTATCGTAGGAAAAGACTAAGGGATATGTCCACCATGAAATAGGAAAGGATTATAAGGAGGCAACGTGTCCCCCAACCCAAAACTAACATTGACATTGGGAGTTGGAAAGGAGGATGACATGTGCAAATTCATATTTGCCATACCAAAAGAAAAAGGATTAAAGGTGAGAGGCATCGACTGAGTACTATAACAAGGCATCCCCATGAAAAAGGTGTCAGGGAGAGTGGATATCGATGATTATGAAGTCATACCACTCGAAAATAGAAAAGGATTCATATTCATGGACTAAGTTGAGCTCGTGGACTAGGTAGCGCTAACTGAGGGAGTCCTTGGAATCAAGGTAATTGATGATGAGGGAGTTACGGGGACTCCACTAACTATAGTGGAGGTTGGAGTTGAATCAGTACTCAGAATGGGATGATCATGATCCTGAGAAACAGAGATATACATACCATGTTTATTAATTCTACGCCTTTTAGGAGATGGCTTTGATATCAGAACAAATTGTTGTAATTGAATTGGGAGTCGATGAGACTATGGGGAGGGTTGTCTCACTCCACTATGAATAAAAACTCATGATGCAATGCAAAATCCTAAGGCCAACCAATATACAAATAGCACAATCCTAAATGCACATAAACAAGTGAGGATGGATGAAAGGGGACCTCCCGAACTAAAGAAGGTATGCCTCTCCCAGGAGGGGATGAGACTCTCGAACAATAGAGAGGAGGTAACATAATCAGTTATAAGGACCCTTGTGGGATTCACAGTGTGATCGGTCATATCCCTCCAAAGAGAAAATCCTCCATAATGTTTTTGTGTTGTCTCATCCCTATCTGACTCAGGGTACCTGTAGAATAACCCTTGCAAGTAACCTATGTGGATACATAGGTCATGCAACTAATATCATCACAGTATAACCAATGCTTGAATGAACATTCGCAGGTCAGGTCCGCCGTATGGGAAGGGTAGCTAAGCTCGAAACTCAAGAAGAACCAAGGTACCCGAAGAACCACCAGATACACATAGAACCCCAGAAATATCTCTGATGCTAGGAAGGTATTGGAGGGATATCTCTATAACCAACTTCACATGACCTCGTGATTATCTCTAGTTTTAGTGGAGTCTCCCGAGGACACAATTTATGCAATGGGTTTCACCACTCCCTGGTCAGACACATATGTTGAATTTTGTAGCCTTGGAGAAGTTTACTCACAAAATTCTATTCCAAGGCCCAAATCATAAACTTGATTGTGCACCCTAAAAAATAAAATGTTTATAATCAATTTTAATTATTGCACATTAATTTTAGTGGATTATCTTTACTCAATAGGTATTTACTCAACATACGAAACAAGCACATGTAAAAAACATTGCTAAGTATTAGTCTTGTTTTTCAAAAGAAATTGTATGACTAAATGTTTTGCACAAAATCCAATCTCTTCCAATTTCAATGACAATGTAATATTTCCTTAAATTCTCAGACTAATGCAATCTAGACAAAAGTGCAAATGCTTAAAATGAAATGCAATTTTTTGTATTTTCAATATAGGAAAATGAAAATGAAAAAACCAAAAAAAAAAATTATTTTCAATATAAAGGAATGAAAAAGAAAAATTGAACTAATAACCTCTCAGACATGCCCTACAACAAGCATAGGAAGACAATCCAATAAGGACACCAAGAAGCTACTACTCAGACCTAAATGCAAGGACTAAACATGAGAAAAGTAATAAGAATCAAGTTTTCCAAAAATTCAACAACAAAATAGCTCCCTATATCTCTGAAATCACTCAATGGATGGAACAAAGACCCAAGAATACTCGACAACACTTAGAACCCACCCAAAAAACACCAAGCTAAGCCAAAAAAGGATCAGAAAAATATGTACGCAATTGTTCATGAAAAAAACGCATATGTACGTGCCCTAGACATTGACAGCTTGCATATGCATGCAATTGTTTAGGGGAAACCAATGTATGCCAATAAAAACACTAATTGGGTAAGTATTAAGAAAAGAAACTCATATATACAGTAATTTATAGGTTGTTCATCTACATGCGACATAGAAACTTAGGCAAACAGAGAGCAATCAAAGAGAAAAATCACCAACAAACTCCAAAAAGGAGAAATCCCCAACGGATTCCCCAATTTTGTTATGAGGAAAACCTCTATGGTTTGGGGTAGGACCATAATAGACAGAGCAACACCAAGAAATCAACTCAAATATCAAGTATGATAGATAAATGGAAATGCAAACAAAAGAAAGGCTAGAATCCTACCTCTTCCAGACGTTCGTAGGAGACCACCATTGACATCACAATCCAATGCTTGATACCTACAACTTGTCCTCATCATCCAAGATACACAAGCATATGGAAAATGTATGAAATTTCAACATATAAACTAGCATAAGCCATCAACGTGTATAGAAAATTTACCCAAGGAGAATAATAAAGACATTTGCAACATATAATTGGACGAGAAAACAAGATTTCTATTAATATAATCAGGAGTAGTACATAGGTGACAATGTCATGTATCAACAACTTGTCGAAATTGAGAAAGTGAGTCCCTCCACCTTGGCCTTCACCACCTCAATCCTCCACAAGGAAATGTCACAAGTTTTAGGGGTGATTGGGTTCCTCCTCCATAAGATAGGAAGAGCTTGGGCATTGAACGTAAGGAGAATTTAGACTTAAAGGACTAAGGGATGCAGACTCAATACAAGGCAAAATTTCTTGAGAGTCTATTTTCTCTCAAATTTTCCCTCTCTTTCAAGGCTTGTATATGGCTCAATTTATAGCCTCCAAAAGAAATTGAAGTGTCTAATCGGAGTGTTTCCAACATATGAAAGGCCAAGGGTCATGGATCCCATGACTTTTCATGGAAAATATTTTTAATTTTGAGCACAAAACCTGATGTACGTAGGTTGTAATGGAGCAACCTATGTATACACAAGTTGTATAATTGTAGCCTGCGTATATGCACAAAAATTTGAATTTTTTACTTTTGATTGAAAAAAATGGGGAAACTGAGTCTGCAGAGGGAAAGGGAAGGCCATCAAAGAGTTATGCATAGAGTGTGGAAAAAATTTCTATAACAAAGAGTATGATCTCACTATGCCTTTCAGATTCATTGTTGTTGAAGGTGTTAGCACTAGAAGTCACCTCTAGATTGCGACAGAGGTAAGCCCAGTACCCATCATTTTTATATGTCACAATGAATGAATAAGGGTGGTCAAATGGGTGCAGACCCAACAAAATATTGCTCTAACTCAAAATCTTGAACTAGGCAAATGCATAAGCAAGTGAGGTCATGATCTAGCTTCAGTCACGAAGTTGTATTAAAAGGGTGAGTAGGGGGAAGGACTCGTGCGAAACATGTAAGGGTCACTTATGGACATCCGGTCTTCCAACAGCCTAAGGAAGAAAATCTTCAAGAACAAGATCCTCTTGGACCCGAATCTTTAGACACTAATATATGCCTAAATGGCACAGTTATAATAGCACGATGATCAAACCTACATCGCAAAGCTACTATAACAAATTGACTGGATCCTCCAATTCCAAGCTACTCAGTGTAAGAGGGAAAAGATAACACAGGAAACTGATTAAAACAGGTCAAAATATTGCAATGATCAAACATACATCACAACAATATAACACCCCTCAACTGGATCCTCTAATTCCGAGTGTCTTAACACAGTGTTTACAGAGAGATGGAAAGAAGATGTCTTTCATTAAACAAGAAGTTTCAAATACAGATACATAACTAGAGGAACCAATGCTTCATCAAAACTTTACAATACGGGAGCCTAGCTCAACCATCGACACTAACAAAATGAAAAAAATGCCTACATATACTCAGAACTGGCTCAGATTGCCTGAAACACAATCATGTTATGTATTCAAGTCTTTGTGTTGATGAGTCTCTATGTCAGGCTGCTCATGCAAATGTTGGTCAGATTGTCCATGCAATCTTCTGTCAGACGCGATCTCTATCAGTTTGGACTGATAGCCTACCTCTATGCTTTGTCCCTTTTTGGACTTCTATTTATGGAAGGAGACAATGTCTCACCCACCTTCCATGTTTACATTAACTGCTTCATCGGGATATGAGTGAGAAGAGTCAATGCCTGTGCCTGGAATATGTGGTGGCCTTTCCTTCGCCATCTGCACTTTGTTGGATGCTTACGGGGAAGAAAGGTAGGCAGACATGGATGTTGACAAGGAGGAGCGGGTGAAATGATTGATACAGGCTCGGTAGGATACAACACCCGCTTGGCAGCTAGGTGGAAGGACATGGTGGTGATGTTGCAAGGAAAGAGGGTGGGCACATTCATATAGGTGGAGGTAACATGGGAGACAGATGGCAGGAGGTGAGGGGCAGAGGCAGAAAGGGAATGTGACATGAAGTGAGACTGGGATACACATGGCAGGAAGGGATAGAGTGAGGAATGGCACTAACATAACAGCAGAGAGGGGACAGGTGAGTGGAAGACAAGTTTCAGTGGGAGGTGAGTGTGGTAAGTGAAGGCAATAAGTGGTATATCGGAGGGGGGGTAGGTGGTTAGTGGTTTAGCGCCGGGGGGGTCCAATTTTATGATAACGCGCCATGAGAGTCGGGGGCCTGTGTGGGGAAACCGCTTATCGGAGCCCCTCCCTCCCATTAAAGGTAGAACGTTGGGGGGGTCCGATATGGATCATGCACCGTAGATCTGAGCATGCAAATCTCAACCGCCCAGATCTACGCGCCTCTTAGCATAATGCGCCCGATCATGAAAACTTAGGATAAGTGGGTTTTAACCTGCTTCTTGTCATTTGATCGCCATGGTGTCCATTCTAAAGGGAAAAACACCCCCTTACAAAAATATGTGATAACATTAGGTTCCATGGGGGATACACTAGTACATATTTTAAAAATTTCGATGTTTTATTTGCGGCGTTATGGACAAAATTGTCCATATTGTCGCAAAATAGAGGAAATTTAAAAAAAAAATCATATTACCTGATAATGTCGGTCTTGCCACGTTGACATCTCTCTTGCCATGTTGACATCTATCTTGCCACGTTAACTTCTCTCTTACCATTTTTTCCATCGGAACATCTCTCTTGCCATGTTTGTGACATACACGTTGTTCTTGCCACATTTGTGAAGATTGATGTCGCAATTGCGATGTTTTGGAAACTATGTTTTCCCCTCCAATGGTCACCTTAGTATGTTGACCAAGTCAAAATACTAACGATCACTTAGGTTTTTTTACGTCGGAATTGCGACATTTCAAAATCTATAAATATGTTGCATTTGATGGATGTTGCGACAAGTTTGCTATAATAACGACGTTTTGAGGTCATAGTAGTTAGTGGTTAGAATGTTTTAGGGTGTGATTTTCATGTCATGAGTTATAGGGGTAAATGATTATAGTGTGTAAAGGGTTAGAATCTATTTGGGACCATCATGAAAGTTTCGGAGCATTGAGTACTTGAGAGGTTGGATGCCAAGTGAGTAGTAAAATGGTATCATGAGAAAAGCTTCCTTGAGCCTTAATGGAAACTAGTGTGCTACTTGCAGGTTTACAACAATTGTAGGTTATTAAGATGGTCAATATGAGTCAACCACATTAAATATGGTCAAATATAGTCAAACATGATGAATTATGCTCAATCATGGTCAACAATGGTCAATGGAGATCAATGTCATCAATAAGGGTGAAGGGTTAGTTGGTTACTAGAGTGAATGTAATAGGAGGGTCATGGGTTAAGGGATTAGTAAGTTACATAGTTAATGGATTAGTGGGTATGTTTCAATGAAGTTAGTGGGTCAAGGGGTTATGAGATGGGTTCAATGGAATTAAATAGTTAGGAGGTTCATGGGGTCATGCATAAACCATGGTCAATATAGTTAACGATGGTCAAATATGACTAGTGGGTTACTAGGTTCATGGGATTGGGTCAATATATTAAATCATGATTGTGTTTGGACTCAAATGGGTTAATGCCAACCATAGTGCATTAGAGGATTAGTGTGTTTGGGGTCATAATGTGTTAGGTGTGATTGCATCGGGGATCATAGTGTATTAATGGGTTGTTGTGTTCATGGTCACAATGTTATGGGGATAGTGCATCTCTCTTGCCATGTTTGTGACATATACGCCGTTCTTGCCACATTTGTGAATATTTATGTCACAATTGTGACATTTTGAATGGCATTGCTCTGTGACCAATGTTTTACCCAACATGAATGAATTTTTACTACTTCAAATTTTACTCAATCTATTGTCCAAAATACTCATCGTCATCGAAATTTAATTCAACCCTACTTAGACAACCAAATATGCAATGTTTTTCTTCATGTATGATATTATTTGAGAAGTGTTCTAATATTAGGGTACATTACATATTTTAGTGAATGCAGTGTTTTCATTGTAGAGTAAACTCGACACTTCCAATAATCTTATGATAGTTGATAAATAATATATGCAAGAATTATTTCAACCATTGGTATAAATATTCTTTTATTCATTATTATCAAACATTATTATTATTCCAATGAGATGATGGTAAAATTAATTAATGTCTTGAATGTAGATGATTGCAGGAACTCAGAACATGACTTATGAAAGTAGAGGAATTCACCATAACAAAGACAAGAAGTAAAATTTTTGACAACATCAAACCTAAAATGGACATAGATGTAACAATAACAAAAGGATGAAGTACTTATGCATGAACAACAATCAGATGTGGAGCCAAAAATGATGAGTAAGTAGTCAAGGCTTGAAGTGCTTCAGGGTTCAATTGTCATGTCTTGGGTCAAAGGAGTTGGGATTATAGTGTGTAAGGGGATAAAGGGGTGACTATGTATACTTACATAGTGTGTTTGAGACCATAATGGGGGTTGAACAATCGAATTCATTATGACATGTGGCGTCATAGAATGTCATAATATAGATGAACACATTGAGAGAAATTGAGAGTAAAGTACATTGTTAAGTAACAAATACGAGATTTGTTATTGATGCCTTTAGGTATAAATCACTTAAGAGAGATCAAGAATATCACAAGATGATGATGTACAAATGAGAGTTATGGTGTATTTATACACAACTCAAGTAGGTTGCTACCCCTATGAGGGGCTGATGAGCCTACATGTACAAGTTTGACTAGGATGGACTTAACCAATCCATAGTATTAGAATAAATGATAATAATTAATTAAAGGATGGTCTTATCTATGATCACAAATAAATTAATGATACATATGAGTTTGTTGTGGCCACATGTGAATATTACATAAATAATTCTAACACCTCTTCTTAATTTGAAATGGGGCCATAGAGGGAAATCATTATATCACAAGATTTGTATTTTGTCCTCAATGAAGAACAAGGGTATTACCCCCATGAAATCCACATGGCTCCCTCAAAAATCCACCAGATTCCTCAACAATATAAATCATGCTCTAGAGTGACTTGAGGGAAATATCTTGGTATTTTGCAGGAATGTCAACCACCTAAGTAATAATAGTTTGAGGTGGAGTTAGAAAATTCCCTTGATAACTCTTGGGACCAATAAGAAACTTAGTTGCATAAATAATGGTGAAGATATCCCACTTAGGTAGAGGATTTGGGTGAGACATATGGAGAGTAACTAGTAGATGGGCCTTCCAATAAGTCATCATCATCATCACCATAATGGTCATAATCATTGATTTTCTCATTGGATGGAGGATTGAAAGGAGTATTCTAAGAATAAATGATGATTGGTATGAGGCTAGATGAATTATCAATCTCATTAGCCCTAGTTATTTTTCCAGACACTATATATGGAGTGCACAAAGGAGCTTGCTAAGAAGTAGGAACATCACACTATGAAGGTGAGAGATACATGAACACATGGAATAATTCATACAAAGGAAGACATGAATCATAATATGAGGAGGCACAATCCATGAAATCACATCGAGAATCATTTGAAAGGAGTATTGGGAGAGATCCTAGTAGATTGTGAGTAGGAACTCATTAAAGGGTGTCTCTCTATATTCAACCACCCTATGAGTGGTGGAATCATAAAGGAAATAACCCTAAAAAAAACTTTTGCAGTGAATCATAGCATTGTAGTATGAGTTTGGAGATGTTGATGTGTTTCGCCTTCGTTAGGAGCATCAGTCCATGCACTAGATCCAAAAAATTTGAAACTTGAAATAGATCGAAGGTTTGTTTCCATAACATTTTTCACAGGGAGTTGTACATGTGAAATCATGAGTATGTGTTGTATTGATTATATGAACTATGCAAACAATTCCCTCTCCCTAGAATGTAAGATTCATTTTCTTGGAGTGAAGCATACAGTGAGACATCTCCATAATAGCCTTATTCTTATGTTCTATTACATTTTGTTGTGGAGTGTAAGGAATAGTTATTTGGTAAGAGATGCCTTGAGTTATGAGAAATGAGTGGAAATAATTGCTAATATATTCATTTCCACCATCAATCCTAATACAATAGATATTCTATATGCTTTGATTTTCCACAAGAGTTAGAATTCCCTAAAATCTCCAAACACCTCATATTTATATTTAATGGTGTATACCCAAAGAAAGTAGGAAAAATCATCAATGAAGATGAGAAAATACTTTCCTCCCCCATTAGAAGGTGTAAGCCACATGCCCATGAATATCACTATGAATCAGTACAATGGGTCGATAAGCTTGCCTCGCTTTGTTTTTAGGAAAGGACTCTTGATTATGCTTCCTCAGTACACACCCATCACAAACACCATTGGATGGTTCAATCCATGGAATTTCAGCAACCATATGTAGTCAACACTTGTGTCACAAATATCCATATTTTGTGGGATGGACACATTGATTCTATAACATGTTGGTGTCATTGACATTGGCTACCATATCAACACACTTGTTTCTATTTGAGGAAAGATTATTTCCCACTATGAACATATGACAAAATTCATCACAATATCCTGAGGCAACCACCTCGAAACTATCAATCATGTCCTTTACAACACATTGATCTACATAGAAAATTTTAGGGGCAAAATTTCGCCCATGGGAGAAATTACAAGGCTTAAAATTTTTACTGGGAGAATTTTTTCCATAGAGGGGCCTGAGGGGTTTCATTATACATAGCCCCAAATTTATTTAAAAAAAACTTATCTCTAAAACCCTTCACCCACGGGTATTTGGGAGAGGAGAGCAGAGAAATGGATTTCACCTTCTAAAATTCGAACCTTATATTTCCATTCGCTCCCATTTTCTGTTATTAGAAATTATTGGGAGGTATTTTTCCCAATTTCCTATTAATGGCCATTATCCAGAGGTATTTCACCCCAATTTTCCATTGTTTGTAATTAAATCAGAAAGATCAGATACTGGTGTAGATAAATATCAAGAGCTAGCTTCAACAACAGATTCCCTAGATGCGGGATAGAAACTTATAACATCTTTTCCATTTAGAAAGTGTTTGAGAATAAATATAATATGCTAGTGTTCCTGTTTCAAATATAGATAAAGATCCACTAGATCATGATCAATATCCACCTTGCTCAAATACAGATCAAATTTTCAAACCAATTGAAGTGGAGTGGATCTATTTGCACATGTTCCCAGAAGACCAGTTCCAGCATAAGCTGGTAATACCAAAAGAGAGAAAGTGGTAGCATGCTAATTTTCGCCCCAATTTTATATTAATGACAAGTTTATTATATTTAAAACCAATTCTTTTCACTTTTATAATTAGCATGTCCTTATTTGGGGTGGTACTAATTAAGTTTTTAGTAATGCATACAAATGCTTCAAGGAAATTAGTTAGATGGTAGACCCTTTGCAATTAGTTAGATGGTAGACCCTTTGCTTTAAGGTTGCTATGGCATATGGAAAACCCTTTGCTATGAATTTCATGTCATGCATGATGGGATTTCATATTGTCCATGTCTGCATTTTAAAGATTTAAATCCATGAAACTAAAAATTGATATTTTACCCAATAGATAAGTATGAAATTTCCGATGCACTTCAATGACTGGCATATTCACTTCTTTGTGTGCTCTCTTCTTCAGTCATGACATCAAATTCAATGTGGATACCATTCTTCTCTATTTGGATATCTGGTAGCTACTCTGACATAGACTATTGACAATGTACACAACCTCAAAAGAAAGTTGAAACTATCTAGATTCCCCAAAATATGGTTCATGATACAAGTTTCTTAACCAAACCCAACAGTAGAAACCACCAAATCCTTATGGCTTCAAGGTGTAAAATGAATCTCACGGAAAGAGATAGTTCTTCTCTTCTTGCAAAAATTTCAAGACCATGAAATACAATTAAAGTTATTGTTAGATTCATGTAAAAACTTTTGACAATTAAGATGCAAATATGTTATTTTAAAGGAAGGAATTGTGTCTACCCACTTATTTCAAACATCAATAAATCAAGAGTAGTATCTATAACAATACATGGGAAACCATGAAAAATACATTATACCAAGATTAGAGATTGGGATTACATCTACCAGTGGGAAAGACAAGATCATCCCTATCCATTGAAATATATGAATGGATCTTAGCTCAAACATTAACCACAATAGTAGCTGGTAACCTAGAGGGACTCAATGAGACTCGAACCTTGGCTAGATTAGGACAGGAGACCTTACAATGAACTCCTCCTTGAAGAAATTTGTTCAAAGTGATTGATATAATCCCATAGACTTATTAGGGTATTGTTATTACTAGTAATACTAAATATATATTGTGTATTATTTACTATTATCATTATTTATTACTATCATTTTTTGTTTTTTCAAATGGGAAGCAATTTTTTACGGACAATAAACTTAGAAATAAACATGTTGCACCCTCCTACATTTAATCGAAGAATGGGTTTGTTAGTACTTTGTTAGAGTCATTACAATACTATGCCAGAAGGATACATCAACAACACTCTACCAAGGCATAACTCTTTGTCTTTCATAGACTTCTCCAAAATATATTATATAATATATATTAATTTAATATAATATAATGAAAAAACAAAAAAAAATGTTATAGCAATCATAAAACAAGAAAAGAATTCATTAGCCCGTGAATGTGAAGTTATTCTATTCGGCCACTAGTCAAAACAAAAACAAAACCATGTCCCATGCACTTGTGCAGATCATATTGGGGTCAGATTCCTAATACAAGAAGAATATATTGTGAATGAGGAGGCCCACCTGAAACAAAACCCTAGTCACCTGCAAATACTGGAGCCGGCCAACTGAGACAAGGAGGGGACAGTGTGAGCCCACTATCAAGGAGGCCCATACGAAACAAAACCCTAGCCGTGTGCAAATATTGGAGTCGATTTCCTGAGATCTACACTTATAAAAGTTGTCAACTGTTTTTGAGAGGAATTGGGAAAACTAGGGTGAGGGGTGTAGGCCTCTAGATGGATTAAACATTAAGTGTAAATCTAAGTGTGTAACTTAGGGTTGGAGATTGATTTTAGATGGTGAGTTCTCTTAGGTATTTAACAACAAATAGAAATGACAACAAAGAGAATAACGGAAATAACAACTAAGCTATGGTTTATTGAACTCTTTTTTTTATGCTGATGGCTTCTTTCAAGGAAAGAAAGAGAGATTGAAATAGAAGATGATGCAATCTAATTTATTCATTTTCACTACAAATACAAATCCAAACAATGAGCACCAAGCATTAGGTTTATTCCCTTTTTTATTTGGGAACTAGCTTTCATTGTTTCTTTAAGTAGGAAAAGCGCCTAACTAGATGTGAGAATAATAAAAAGGTCTAGTAGATTGATGAGCACGCATAAAAAGGTCTAGTAGATTGATGAGCACACATGGTTTCCCTATTGGATAGATGATAAACCAAAGCCTATCATCTATTATTTTTGGTGGCTTATACTTGTTTGTTTTTCCACATATGAAATATGTCGTTCAAAAGTTAAGAACTTAGCCCTCTATAGAAATAGTCATGCATTGTGGCCTTCATTTCTACTATTGAGGTCTTCCTTGAGATGTTGAAGGTGCATATCATTGGGTTTTGGATGGTCCTCCATGGTGTTGGAGTTGGGTGTAACAATCATTGTTTATTTTTCTTAACAAGGATTTAGTCATATTTCCCACCATTACCTTATAGCCTACGAGCAAGGCCAGACTTCACACTCAACTTCAAGGTCAAGAATGGCAGGTCTGCAAGATGTTGGATCTAGGTGCAACGATCATTATTCCTTTTGCTTGATGAGGATATAGCCATATTTCCACCATTACCGTATCTTATGAGTGAGGTTGGACTTATTTAGAAACTCTTCACAACTCAACTTCACGTTTGAGAATGGTAGGTCTCCTAACTGATTGTATAAACAGATCCTTTAGAGTTAATTCCATTGGTAAGTCTATTGGTGACCTCATTCCATGATTGCCTAATATGCATGAGGGTCATTTCTATGAGCTCTTTAAGTGAAATTTCCATTCTACTTAGGATGGAGAAGGTTGCAGGTATTTTGAGTTTGTGGAGATGAGTGGATTCAACTTCCTCCAACAACCCAATGATCACTTATGCATCATAATCAAGTTCCACCAGCTTGCATCAACATCTTTAACAACCTAATATTTTCTTGTGAGTTTCCTTCCACTATCAAGCTATGAAGTTGAAGTTAATATTTATATCAATGTTCAAATGTGTTGAATTCTTGTAGTCTATTCAGTTATTGTAAAGGGCATAATGGGATGGATCCCTTTAAGTCGTCTAATAGTGATTTCACATTTTTTTAACAAAAATGAATTCTTTTGTTTTGAAAGGGGATTGTGATCAAACCATATAGTAGACAAATACAAAATTTATAATGTAAGATTGTCTCAAGGACTTCAAAGTTCTTCAAAATTTCAATAGAATTGCTTCTTGTTTGCACTATTTTTGGAACTGTAGTACTAGAGATAGCTATCTTGGCTTGTGTATAGCCTTAAATATTGTTATACTAAATAAATATCTTGTAGAGCACCACAAATTTCAAATATTATTGGGTCTTTTATCTCTTAGACACTCCCGAAAGAAAAATCCCAACCTTTAGTGCGAGGGAAAGCCTAAGGAAACCATTAAGTGGGTCACCAGTTGACACCTATATGACTTACTCATCTTTTGGGCTTGGAATGACTATTAGGTTTTGATATTGATATTGTATTTTTTTTTAAATACCTACACAACCGTCACAATTGCGACGTCTTTCACTCTCTTCCCGTCGGAACTGATACCTCATCCCGTCGGTCTTGCCACCTTTAGAATGTCTTTCTTCCCACCTCTTAAATGTCACTATTTCCACCTTTACAACATCACTCTTGCCACCTTCAGAACATCTCTCTTCCCACCTCTGAAACGTCGCTCTTACCACCTTTACAATGTCGCTCTTGCCACCTTAAGAACGTCTCTTTTGCCACCTCTGGAACATCTCTCTTGCCACATTTATAACATCTCTCTTGCCACCTTCAGAACGTCTCTCTTGCCACCTTTGAAACATCTCTCTTGCCACGTATGAAACATCCCTCTTGCCACATATACTACGTCGGTATTGCCATGACATAGACTTCGGTTTTACGATGTCCAACCTTTATAATGTCTCTCTTGCCACCTTCAGAACGTCTCTCTTTCCACCTTTGAAATGTCTCTCTTGCAATGTCTGAAACATCCCTCTTGCCACGTCTACTACGTCGGTATTTCCATGACCTAGACATTAGTATTACGACGTCAATATGGGGTTGGACAATCCAATTTATGATGACACATGGCATCATATAACGTTGCAATATAGAAAAAAACTATGTCGTCGGAAAAACGACGTCCTGTGAAATGACGTTTGAGAGGGTCTGAGGTTTGTCATTCTTCCAACAATAGAAAGTGGCAATTATGTCAAACGCACCGTCGGAATTTGACCCAAAAGCACTAGTGATAGAGTCCTCCCTGCGAGGCTCTAAGATCTCCTTCTGTAGTTCTAGTCGCCTTCTGTTGGGCTATGGAGTCGAGCTCAAAACACCCCACTGAGGAAAACATGCTGAAAAATAAAACGAAAACAAACACACATGGGCTCCATAGGAGATTATTTATATACAGTCCTAAACTAATCAATTTTTACATGGTTCTAGGTGAAAGCAAATTTCCACCAAAGCCATTCAAGTAACTTCCTAACTAGAAGCTCCTTTACTCTGTCAGTGATCAATAACAGATGATGCAACCATGACAGCAAAACGATTACATCCTTCAACTTTCCTCCTAATGTTGACGTTAGGATACAACTAGGTGGATTTAAAGCATGAAGGAAATAAAACTCCATGTATTCCTTCACTGGCTCATAGGCCGAGCGACAAACTCCAGAAAATTCATAACAGACATCCTTCTCTGCTACACAACTGCTCACCCATGGTTGAATCTCTCTGATAGGCATGGGTGGATGAGAAGATGATGGGGGTTGACTGATCTCAGGCAATGGCTACTCTTTGACAGACTCTGGATAAGAGATAAATGGCCCCTTCTGTTTCTCCTCTGGCTCTTCTGGGCTCTCCCAAGGGTCAGATTCATAATCATCATAAACAGGACCCGTGGGGAATCTTTTCTCTTGGTCATGCTTCTAACAATGGCTGATTTCCTCATAATAATTTTCGTTAATGAATAGAGGGCAAGGCTATGCTATCTGCTCTTGGAAATTCTGCATATCCAGCTCATAATCTGATTCATAGTTGTCATACACACGTTGGTTGCTCCTTTGGTCAACAAACTACAATGCGGGGCTTTGTTGCTCATCATCTGAATAATCATCAAATCTTGGGGCAACAGGTACATCAAGACCAGGATGCAAGGCCTCTACATCTATGAAATCTCCAACGCTTTTATCATTGGTAGGGATGTCAATAACATCTACCTCAAGGACTGGAAAATCCTCTGTTCTTTCTTCTTCTAACCTTTCTAGATGGGTAGAGAGATATTTTACTAGTTCCATCAAGTTGCTCGGAGCATATTCTTCCTCCATATGGTACTCATCCTCACATTCTTCATTAGACACAGCCATATCTTGATCATTGCCTTCATATTCCTCACAACAATTATGACAAATTTACTCAGAGGAATAGAACTTTTGACAGTGCCTATTGAAAATTGCATGAAAATCCTTTAGGGAGGAGATACTAGAAGGGGGTAAGGAATGATACCATTCATGAGCATCCCCTGCTAATGAGAACAAGAACATTTTTAATAATACATCCTCATGATGTATCTCCCACTGATGCATGAGTTTATGAAACTCACGAAGATGCTGAGCAGGGTTGTCCTCTTTCTTCTCTCTAAATATAGGCAAATAATCATTCCATTCATTTGGAGAAGGAACAACATTGGGAAAACTAGGAACATTAGAAAAATTAAAAGGAGAAAACCTTCGAGACAGGATTTTGTCCATATCGAACTAGTGGAGTCACCAATTGATTCTTCAAACATGGAGTCGCCAGGTGAATGATATGCATCTTTGAAATTTTCTGGTCTTTGTTCACCATCAAAGGCCAGATCCTATCATTTTTTTCTCCCAGAGAACTTCTCAAGCTAAGAAAGCAGCTGTTGAAAACCTTCTCGAGAAAGCTCCTCTAGGTCATCTTTCATGTGTGCTAGAAGTAGTCACATTGAAACAGTGGAGTCACCACAGTGGAGTCGACAGGTGCACAGTTTTAATATCAATGGTTATGATATCTAATGCACCTTCAGAATCAGAAGACTTTGTCGTTCAATTCTAGGGAAAATCTTCAACTTCGTCCCCGACAACAATGCCAGAAATGTTAGCACTAGAAGTCACCTCTGGATTGCAGTAGAGGTAAGCCCAGTACCCATCAGTTTTATATGTCACAATGAATGAATAAGGGTGGTATAATGGGCACAGACCCAAGAAACTATCGCTCTAACTCAGAATCCCGGACCAGGAAAATGCATAAGCAAGTGACGTCTTAATCTAACTTCAATCAGGAAGTTGTAGTAAAAGGGTGAGTAGGGGGAAGAACTGGTGAGAAAAATGTAAGTGTCTATTATGGACATCTAGTCTTCTAGCAGCCTATGATCCAAGTGGATATTGGTGGCCACCCACCTACTCCACTTGGACCCCCACCATTGCTTCTTTCACTTTTTCAGTTTCCGCACAATTTACTATTTTTAGCAGTTTTTCGGGTCCTGAACTTCCAGAGTCATTTTGAGGCATTAAACGATGTTTTTTGGGAAAATGGGGAGCAACATGGATCATAAATCAAAGTTTCTCACCCAAAATTTGTATTCCTCGGATAGATCTTTCTAACGAGGTAGAGAACGCGTCAAACGGTGATCGTATGCCAAAGTTACGTCCCCGGGAAGTTGATGTACCAACTTACCCAAACGGGGCCCATAGTCTTGGCGTTTCATCTCCTAGGGTTAGGTCTTTGGATGTTTAGGGTTTTCCATTGTTTCTCAATAATAATAGGCCTTCGAGCCTCATTGTAACACAGTTCAGAGGCCAGTAGCCGCCACATCTCTTCTCAGAGATAAGCTACCAGTGCCCTAGCTAGTTTATTTCCATTATGTCTGTAAGCATATTTCAGTCATTTGTTATTAATGAACTGAAGTCTTATTTCCACTACATCTCTATGTTTATGTGTATTTCTGTATTTCATTGTGTTCCTACATAAATCTAGATCAGTGGTATTAGAGTGGTCTGCTCATTCTCGATCCTTCTTTGCATGTCCCCAACGAGATCGAGGTATAAGGAGTTGGGGCTCGATCTGGTTGAACCTTTGCAAGATCAGCCTCGCAAACCCCGACGATCACCCATGGGGGAAGAAAAGAAAGATGAGGGATTAGGAGATCCTATCAAAATGTTGCTCGAGGAGGCCCTTGAAAAACAAAGGAACGTGATGATGGACAACTTTGTCGAGATTCTTCAACGGATTCCGACTGGCGATGCATCGACATCCAGAAGCCACTCTGGAGGCACCACTCCTTTTAAGGTACAAGTAAACTCTAACATTCCCATATTTGACAGCCAAATAGATGCAGATGTTGTAGATAGATCATTGAATCTATTAGAAGGATATTTCTCGGTTCATGACTTTTCCGACCGAGAAAAGATTATTTTCGCACTTCTCAAAGCTGCCCCCCATGTCAAGGACTGGTGGGAAACCTACTCGGAGCAAGAGGGTGAGGGAGAACCCTCTTTGTTCTCGACTGCACCTACTTGGAATTCTTTCTGAGACGCCATCAAGGAACAATATTATCCTGTGGGGAGATATGAGGACAAATACATACAATGGACTACGTGGCGGTAGCAAAGGGACCAAGATGTGCATGAGATGATGAATTTGTTTCATACCCTACACACAAAGTTGGGTATCAAATATTTAGAGAAACATTTGGTGTTAAAGTACCACAGTTGTTTGCACAGATACATTCAGGGGGAAATGGAGTTCTTCGACATCTCCTCGCTTAGTGTGGCATACCGATATGTTGCCAAGATTGAGCAGAAGTTCAAACAGAAGAATCGATACTTTGGGTCTGCAAATCAGAAGCAAGGGAAAGGTACTCCCAAACCGCAGAACAAAGGACCAAGCCAAGGTGGGGTATCCCAGGACAACCCGCAAAAGCCACAAGAAAGGAACACCACAAAGCCAAAAAAGTACACGGGGAAGTGGTGTGAGTTCCATAAGAGCTCCACTCACAACACAAGTGAGTGTCGGGCCAAGGAGTCACTGGTAGCCAAGTTGAAGGCTTCTGAATCAGATGCATGCTCTAACTCTGAATCAGAACCTGACAAGGGGAATGACAGGCGGAAGCATATTATCGATGTGGAGCCCAATGCCATCGTTGCCACCACGATGATCCAGAAGGAGGAACTAGAATACCCAAAGGAGGCAGAGCGTCTCTTCCATTCCAAGATGTGGTTAAAGGGTTCCCCATTGCAGTTCATTGTCGACGGTGAGAGCCAGAAGAACCTCATCTTGGTAGACGTCATGAAGTGGTTGGGCTTGCCGACCACAGCACACCCACAACCATACACCATTAGGTGGCTGCGCCAAGGACGGGACCTCCGCGTCAGTCAACAATGTCGCCTTCCCTACAGTATCAAGCCCTTCACAGATGAGGTATTATGTGACATTGCTCCTCTTGATGTTTCTGATGTATTACTAGGCCAACCATACTTGTGGAAGCAACATGTTGTGTATGAGTCCAGGCCTCGTGCTGTTATTATCACTTTGGGCAATAAGTTGTACAGGATACCGAAGATAACACCGCCTACCACCATCTCTTTGGTTACTGCAAAACAATGCAGTAAGCTCATTTCCAAAACCAGGAAATTTGTTTTCCTGATGATTCGCCCTCAGGGAAAGAGGAAGACTGTGGCCATGACCTCTAGACAAGGCCCCGCTGCACAAAAACAATAGATGGATAAGGTCGTGGAGGAGTACGAGGACATCTTCACCTCCCCCGCAGGGGTGCCTCTACACTGCTAGGTCAAGCACCCCATCGATCTGACCCCAGGTGCATCACTACCTAATGGACCCATATACTGGTGCTCTGTCCTGGAGAATGATGAAATCAAGAGGCAGATTCAGGAGTTGTTGCAGAAAGGTCACATCCAGTCGAGTTCATTGCCCTGTGGGAGCCCGATCGTATTGGTGCAGAAGAAGGATGGGACTTGGAGACTCTGCATTGACTATCGGGCACTGAACAAGATCATTGTCTGGAATAGGTACTCGATCCCACGGATTGATGACCTTCTGGACCAACTCAAGGGGGAAAAATATTTCAGCAAGATCGACTTGAAGTCTAGGTATCACCAGGTACCAATTGAACCCTCTAATGTGTGGAATACTGCATTCAAATCCAAGGAGGGCCTTTTCGAATGGTTGGTCATGCCTTTCGGGTTGACGAATGCCCCTGCAACCTTCATGAGGCTAATGGAAAACATCCTGCGGCCATTCACCAACTCATTTGTAGTGGTGTACTTGGATGACATTCTGATCTTCAGCCAAACTTGGGAAGAGCACCTCCACCACATCCAACAGGTCCTCCAAACACTGCGGCAACACAAGTTGTGTGCCAATTTGGAGAAATGCACTTTTGGCATAACCCAGGTTCAGTATCTGGTATACATTATTGATGAGCGGGGGGTGCATGTGGATCCAGCAAAGATCCAAGTCATTCGGGATTGGCTAGCCCCAACCACCCTAACAGAGCTCCGCAGCTTTTTAGGTCTTGTCAATTTGTATTGCAGGTTTGTGTTGGGATTCTCTCATATCACTTGGCCCTTGAGTAAAGTCACCAAGGGAGGAGCTAAAGAAAAATTCTTTTGGTATGAATCTCAACAGAAGGCATTCGGGGAGTTGAAGCATCACCTCTGCTCTGCACCAGTGCTCACATTACCAGACTTGCAACAACCATTTGAGATCGAGACAGATGCCTTTGACTATGCTATTGGGGAAATCCTTACTCAACATGGGCATTCAGTGGCATATCACAGTGAGACACTTTCTGACACCATTCGAAAGTATCCCACTTATGACAAAGAAATGCATTCCATTGTGTAGGCTTGTCTGCAATGGAAGCATTACATTTTGGGAAAGGAAACGATCATCCACACAGACCACCAACCCCTGCAGTTCATACAAACACAAGGGAAGTTGAAGAATGATCACCATCAGAAGTGGTCCACATACCTGCAACAGTTTCATTTGAACATTAAGTACAAAAAAGGAAGCACCAATAATGTTGCAGACTGCCTCAGTCGACCACCCATCATGGCGCTAACCACTGTG
>ML776612.1:665231-729555 GCA_009831015.1 Picea engelmannii
CACATACAATACACTCTTGGAGGGTAAGCAAGTTCCCAATTTTCACCTCCAGGATGCCCTGCTTTGTCACCTGGGACACCTTTGTGTTCCTTCAAGCGAGCGTGCCAAGATGATTTGGGAGGCGCACTACAGTCGGGTCACTGAGCATTTTGGGGTCGATAAAATCATGGTAGTACTGCAAAATTATTTCTATTGGTTGAATCTTTGACAAGATGTCGGGAAGTACATCAAGTCCTGCACTTCTTGTGCCATTGCCAAACCGGCCATCAAGAAGCAAGGCTTCTATACTCCGCTTCCTACCCCCAGTCAACCTTGGGAATCCATCTCTATGGATTACATTTCAGGCCTTCCTTCTACTAAGCATGGCAATGACTGTGTTTTTGTGGTCGTCGACCGATTCTCGAAGATGTCCATTATGATGGCCTGCAAGAAGAATATCACAGCAGACACCACTGCTAAAATCTTCTTTGAATGAGTGTGGGTACACTTTGGGATCCCATAGTCTATCATCTGAGATCGGGATAGTAGGTTCCTCAGTACATTTTGGTTCACCCTTTGGTCGATGTTGGACACCAAGCTCACCAAGTCCAAAGCTTTCCATCCGCAAACTGATGGCCAGACAGAGGTTGTCAACCGGATGATCGTACACATTCTGCACATGTACAATTCAAAGCATCCACGCACATGGGATGAGAGCCTCCCCGATGTACAACACAGCTACAATCGGGCTCTCCATAGCTCAACCAGCCATAGCCCCTTTCAAGTGGGCTTGGGATTCCATCCACTATGTCCCATTGACATAGCCATGCCATTTGTGGCTACTCAGGAAGATTCAACTCATGTCCAGTCTGAGGCAGATAAGGCAAACAACTTCATTGAGCACATTCAACACATCTGCCAACAGGTTCATGACATCTTGGACAAAGCCAATGCTAAGTACAAGCAATGACATGATCAACATCGAGTGCCACATAACTTCCAAGTGGGCGACAAAGTGTGGTTGCATTTGCAAAAGGAGCGCCTCGCTGGACCCCACCACAAGCTTCATCCGCTCCGATATGGGCCATACACCCTCACCAAGGTTGTAGGTGAAAATTCCTTTGAGCTCAGCATTCCACCATTCCTTGGTCTGCACCCAATTTTCAATGTGGACTGCCTTCGGCCCTACTTTCCACCTCTAGTAGACACATCTGACATGGCAGAGCAACTCACACCAATAGAGTTAAATCCAGACTGCATGGAACAAGCCAAAACTGATCAGATCATGGATACACAGATCAAGCACACCCAAAAACAAAGGATATCACTATATCGAGTTGTCAAAGTAGGCCAACTCCTTCACCAAGGCAAATGGCTCACCAGGGGCCAAGTTCAGCAGAATTTTCCTCATCTCATGGAGGAACTCAATGCAATGGGGACCATTGCTTCCTAAGGGGGGAGGAATAATCCAGGTGGATATTGGTGGCCACCCACCTATTCCAGTTGGACCCCCACCATTGCTTCTTTCAGTTTTTTAGTTTCTGCACAGTTTACTATTTTTAGCAGTTTTTCGAGTCCTGAACTTCCGGAGCCGTTTTGAGGCCTTAAATGATGTTTTTTGGGAAAATGGGGAGAAACATGGATCATATACCAATGTTTCTCACCCAAAAGTTGTATTCCTCGGATAGATCTTTCTAATGAGGTATAGAACACGTCAAACAGAGATCGTATGCCAAAGTTACATCCCTGGGAAGTTGATGTACCTACTTACCCAAACGGGGCCCATAGTCTTGGCGTTTCATCTCCTAGGGTTAGGTATTTGGATGTTTATGGTTTTCCATTGTTTCTCAATAATAATAAGCCTTCGAGCCTCATTATAACACAGTTCAGAGGCCAGTAGCCGCCACATCTCTTCTCAGAGATAAGCTACCAACGCCCTAGCTAGTTTATTTCCATTCTGTCTGTAAGCATATTTTAGTCATTTGTTATTAATGAAATGAAGTCTTATTTCCACTGCATCTTTGTGTTTATGTGTATTTCTATTTTTCATTGTGTTCCTACATAAATCCGGATCAGCCTAAGGAAGAAAATCTTCAAGAACAAGATCCTCTTGGACCCGAAGCTTCAGACACTAAGATATGCCTAAACGACATTATTATAACAACACGATGATCAAACCTACATCACAATGCTACTGTAAAAAATTGATTGGATCCTCCAATTCTAAGCTACTCAGTGTAAGAGGGAAAATATAACACAGGAAATTGATTAAAACAGTTCAAAATATTGCAATGATCAAACATACATCACAACAATATAACACCCCTCGATTGGATCCTCCAATTCCAAGTGTCTTAACACAGTGTTTACAGAGAGATGGAAAGAAGTTGACTTTCATTAAACAAGAAGTCTCAAATATAGATACATAACCAAAGGAACCAATGCTTCATCAAAACTTTACAATACAGGAGCCTAGCTCAACAATCGACACTAAAAAAATGGAAAAAATGCCTACATATACTCAAAACTGGCTCGGATTGCCTGAAATGTGATCATGTCATGTATTCAAGGATTTGCATTGATGAGTCTCTCTGTCAGGATTCTCATGCATATGTTGTTCAGACTGTCCATGCAGTCTTCTGTCAGACGCGATCTCTATCAGTTTGGACTGACAGCCTGCCTCTGTGCTTTGTCCCTTTCTGACCTTCTATTTATGGAAGGAGATGATGTCTCACCCACATTCCATGTTTACCTTAACTGCTTCATCGGGATCTAAGTGAGCGGAGTCAATGCCTGTGCCTAGAAGACGTGGTGGCCTTTCCTTCGCCATCTGTGCTTTGTTGGATGCTTTTGGGGAAGACAGGAAGGAAGACGTGGATGCTAATGAGGAGGAATGGGCGAGGTGATTGATACAGGCTCGACAGAATACAACACCTGCCCGGTGGCCAAGTGGAAGGACATGGTGGTGATGTGGTGAGGAAAGAGGGTGGGGACAGTCATATAGGTGGAGGTGACATGGGAGACAGATGGCGGGAGGTGAGGGGTGGAGGAAAAAAGGGAATGTGACATGAAGTAGGAGTGGGATACACATGGCAGGTAGGGAGAGAGTGAGGAATGGCACTGATATAATAGCAGAGAGGGGATAGGTGAGTGGAAGACAGGTGTCAGCAGGAGGTGAGGGTGGTAAGTAGAGGAGGTAAGTGGTATATCGGAGGGGGGGTAGGTGGTTAGTGGTTTAATGTGGGGGGGTCCGATTTCATGAGAATGTGCCATGCTAGTGGGGGGCCCACCCGAGGAAACCTCTTATCGGACACCCCACCCCTGTTAAAGGAAGAATGTCGAGGGGGGTTCTGATATGGATCCTACACCGTATATCTGAGCATGCATATCTCAGCCGCCCAGATCTATGCGTCTCTTAGCATAATGAGCCTAGTCATGAAAACTTAGGATAAGTGGGTTTTAACCTACTTCTTGTCATTTGATCACCATGGTGTCCATTCTTAAGGGAAAAACACCCCCTTACAAGCATATGTGATAACATAAGGTATCAATAAATCCAATACTAAGGAACTATGGGATAGATTACAAGCTTTGTATAAGACAATGTCCCTAATAAACAAACTATTTCTTTCAAATACATTATGTCTTCTTAGGATGAAGGGTGGTGACTCCATGATAGAGAATCTTAATACTTAATTTATCATTATGATAATCCATTTAGCTAAGTGATATTAAAATGTATGAATAATATAAATGTATTAGGCATTTATGTTTTTGCCAAATTCATGGTATAATATTGTTGTGGTCATTAGTACTGCATCTACTTTAAACATAGAGGATGTAGTTACATCCTTGTTATGAAAATAAATGAGGTGAAAGTTAATAGTGGTTTGAACCAATGATGCATTTTTTGTGAGAGGTCGTCAACGGAATCAAGATAATTCCCCTTGTTTAGAAGGTATTGAACTGGAAATGCTAAGGACATGGTCGAAAGATGCATCACTCTCCAAAAGAAGAGGGGGATTGGTCGAAGATTGCATCAATGATGTCACTTCCTTAGACTTGTCACTCTTCAGGAAAAGAGTGGGATCGACCGAAGATTGCATCGACATGACCACTTCCTCAACCGTTGGTTGAATAGGATGTGAGACAACATGGTCAAGAGACGTATCACCCCCCAAAACAAGAGTGGTGTTAGAAACATATTGCATTGACATGACCACTTCCTCAACCATTAGTTTAATAGGATGTGAGACAACATGGTCAAGTGATGTATCACCCCCCAAAACAAGAGTGGTGTTGGCCAAATATTACATCAGCATGACTGCTTCCTCAACCACTAGTTGAATAGATTGTTGGGAAACTAAAGATGACTCAGAACTAAAAGGTCCAATAGATAAGGACCACACATCTTCTACCATGGCAGTAGTAGAGAAAAAATGAGTTATGTGATATCCTTTGCAAAGTATACAAAGGAGCTTGGTCTTATAAATTATATGTCTAGGCTTGTTAATCTTATCAATGCCCCCAGCATGACTTGCAGTGGTCAGTGACATGCTCCCAACATGAATTGCAAAGGCTAGTAGCGGATCTCCAACATGACTTGCAAATGTTTGTGATGTTTGTCTAGTGTGACAGGAAGTGACTAGAGTCGTGCCCCTAGCATGACTTGGAATGGTTGGTTTCTTTGCCTCAGCATGAATCACAACGAATGGTTGTTGATCACCAACATGTCTTTTAGAGGTTGGTGTCATGAAGGGTTATGAAGGTATCATCCCATATGGGAACACTTGCAAGGGAAAAGTGATATGATATGAATTACCCATTTGAGGATATGCATTTCCCCCTGATGAAGGAACTATGTGAGGGGGGTTGCCTAGATTAGAAAATCGATTCCACCCTGATGTAATACCAGAGGTTGGAGGAGGATTTTCCATAAGAAAATCATTCATTGGAAAATGAATTGTGGATGAAGGATAAATAGATGGGATATATGAAGTAGAAACACCACCCATTTATCCATTCCATCCTTGAAAATTACAACTAGGATTGGGTCCTATTGTAGGAAATGACTAAGGGATATTCCCCCCACCAAATAGGAAAGGATTATAAGGAGGTGACGTGCCCCCCGACCCAAAATTACCATTGAATTTGGGTGTTGGAAAGGAGGATGACATGTGTGAATTCATATTTAGCATACCAAAAGAAAAAGGATTAGAGGCCAGAGGCATCGACTAAGTACTATAACAAGGAATCCTCGTGAAAAAGGTGCCAGGGAGAGTGGATATCTATGATGATGAAGTCATGTCACTCGAAAATATAAAAGGATTTGTCTCCATGGACTGAGTTGATTTCATGGACTAGGTAGTGCTAACTGAGGGAGTCCCTAGAATACAAGTAAATGATGATGAGGGAGTCATGGGAACTCCACTAAATATAGTAGAGGTTGGAGTTGAATCAGTACTCAGAAGTGGAAAGGGGGAAAATATAAGAAGATGTAATCCATTACACATCAATACAACAATACTATAAACCATTGTAACCATTACAATATTGATGGGCACACCAAGGAAAAGTGTTGGAAACTACATCCAAAGTTGAACCTGAAGAACCATAAGAAGGATGCAAAGAAAAATAATATTCTAGCCACATATTCTAGTAATCAAGTTGAAAGAAACTCCAATGTGGATGAGAATATTTTATGCACATCAGTACAGAAGGAGGTGAATCTAAGTATCCTTCAACACTAGGAAGAGAAGGAGATGAAAAAACTCTTCCACATTAAGATTCAAGTCAAGAAGACCAAGATAGATTCTTTGTTCAACTCTAGTATAGATGTTAATCTCTTAGCCACATATCTAGTCAAAATGCTTGGATTGGAGGTTCACGATCATCCTATACCATATCCATTGGGATGGGTAAGAAAGTGTGCAAAGATCAAGGTAACAAAGGAGTGTAATATTGAATTTGTTGTAAGTGTTGATTTTATTGATGAAGTGGAATTGGAAGTGGTTCCCCTTAACGTATTTGGAGTAGTGTTTAAAACCCCCTCCATGTATATGAGGGATGCAATATTCATGTGGAGAGTCAACCAATACCAAATAATAAAGGATGGGAAGTCCTACATCATCAACATGCATAAAGGAAAGACAAAGATCTCACTCGTAAGTTCCAACCAAGCTAAGAAGTTGATTAGTTCTAGTAAGAAATGTGTTTTAATTTTATTAAGAAAAAATTATCCAGATGCTAGCAGAAAAAACCCCCCTATGACTACACCAGGGTTTACAATGTAGGCATATCAACAACCATCTAAATGTTAACTACTTCTCTAACTACCCCAAACATAGCCAACACTCATA
This sequence comes from Picea engelmannii, assembly GCA_009831015.1. Classification (NCBI taxonomy): domain Eukaryota; kingdom Viridiplantae; phylum Streptophyta; class Pinopsida; order Pinales; family Pinaceae; genus Picea; species Picea engelmannii. Next base: position 671,570 of record ML776612.1, read on the forward strand.
CAATAAAATCAAAGATGAGAAGGATTGAGTAATTATACCTCTACTCTGTGTTCGGTGATGATCCTCTCGCGCTTGAATGCTTCACTGACTGCACACCTCCTCCCAAGGCTAGCCTGCATTCAAAGACAAACAAATAGAAAGTCGCAAGCATGCAATTCATATAAAAATAAGGGTTATATGTTAGAATATGAAAACATAAGCCATTATAAACATTCAATACGCCATGATTTGGGACAGGAAAAGTACTTCTTTTATTGATAACTCAATGATTATACTTTTTACAACCAAAGTCGGCTACTACTCCACGAACCTGGTCTAGGATCCTCTTCACCAATCTCCAAGTGCACCTATGTCTGTCTTCTCCTCTCAACCTTCAGATATATTCTTGGGAAGAGAACGGGTTCTGATGGAGGAAGAAGGGAAAATTGGGGAATGTTGAGGCAATTCTCACAAAAGGGTGGAAATTACTTGGGGAAAGGAGGGGATGTGAAATGGGCATAGTTTTACTATTCTTATGTCTAGATGTGGAATGACACCCCAACACCTCATTTATATGACAAAAGGATGGTTATTTGGTTGGGTGATGGGCTATAGGCGATGGATCAATTGGGAAACTACCCAATAGTCTGTAATCTCAACAAATTCCTTGCAACTTTTGCAAGTATACGTGGGTTGTAGTGGTGCAGCATGCATATGTACATGAGTTGTAGTGGTGCAAAAAGCATATGTACATGGGCAGTATTGGTGCAGGGCGCGTACATCTTCAAGAAATGGGTTTTTTATAAGAGCAATTCAGTGATGGCTTGGCAAAAAATGCAAGTAAGAGGGCCAAATGTTAGGTATGCATGTGTAGATCAATTTAGGGTTATAACACCATATGATGAGTTAATAAGAGTAAAGGCATCCCTAGAGGGGTTCATTAAAGAATAAAAACATCGATTGGAGGATTTTCTATAGGCATACAAAGAATTTTTCTAGGAGCCTAAATGGATACCACCCAAGAGCGAAGAGGAGCATGAAGTACAATTATTTCCAGACTACCCATTATTGAACATTGGGATTTATATATAGTTCATTCTGGAAACAAATGAAGTGAAGAAGCAGTTGCAATAATTGTTGGAGTAAGGTGTGATTTGACCAAGCACCTCACCTTGTGGATGACCTATCATAATTGTACCAAAGAAGGAGGGGACTTGGAGAATGTATATCGACTACGGAGCATTGAACAAGATTAGATTAAAAAATCGATACCCTCTTCCTAGGATCAATGATCTATGAGATCAATTGCAACACGCAAAATATTTCACCAAGTTGGATCTCAAATAAGGATACCACCAGGTACACATCAAGGAAGAAGACACCTAGAAAATTTCCTTCAAGAAAAGGCAAGGTTTGTATGAATGTTGGTCGTGCCATTTGGTTTATGTATTGCACCAACTACATTTACGATACTCATGAATGGTGTATTGTGTCCATGTCTAGATTCATTTGTTATATTCTATTTGGATGATATACTAGTTTATAGTGCTACTTGGGAGGATCACATCTCACATCTCATACAGGTGTTAAAGACTTTGAAGAATCACCAAATGATGTCTAACCTCAAGAAATGTGAATTTGATCAGTAGTATTTGGTGTATTTGGGGTATGTGATTGGTGGAGGAGAGCTTAGATAGATTCCACAAAGATGGAGGCCATCATGAAATGACCAGTTCCTATAAATTTCAATGATTTTAGGAGTTTTGTTGGGGAATCAAAGTACTTACAGAAGTTCATAGCTTCATTTTTAGTGGTAGCTGCACCACTCCATGCCATAAAAATGAGTGGTAAGAGTTTCCAATATGGAAGGAATCAACGCAAGGCCTCCAATGAGCTAAAAATATATATCAATCAAGCACTAGTTCTCACATTACCAAACTTTCAAAATAATTTTAAAGTGGAGACAGATGCAAGTGGGTAGGACATGGGAGCCGTTTTGATGCAAGGAGGAAGGCATATATGCTATCATTGTAAAATATTTCATGGGGAATTTCTCAACTACCCTACCAAGGATAATGAACTATATGCCCTGGTTCAAGTTGTGAAAAAGTGGAAGCACTATCTGTTGGGAAAGGATACCATCATCCACACAAATCAATAGTCTCTACAACATTTGTGGGCTCAAAGTAAGCTACAACAAACTAGAAATTACAAGTGGATGGGATTTTTACAAAAACTTCATCTAGTCATCAAGTATAAGAAGGGCAGAACTAACAAGTTGGAAAACATGCTTTCAAGACCACCCACATCCAACATTACAACTTTGGGAACTCTAATGCACATGGAGCCTTTTACCCATGATGCATATAAAGAGGGGTATGCAAAAGATGAGGACTTCATGGAGGTGTTTCGATATCTACAAGAGAAAACTCATATAGAATAAGGTGACGACAAGGCTACCTATCATTTTCAGAATGGTTTACTCTACAAACTTGACAATATTTGTGTCCCTAAAGGTGAATGACCACAACTTATCATGGAGGCTCACACCTCCAAGGTGGCAGGACATTTTGGTGTTGGGAATATAGTTGCCAATTTATAGAGGTATGTGTACTAGCCCATAATGCAAGAAGATGTAGCATGGTATATTAGAGGATGCATACTTTGTTGTACCAACAATCCTAGTAATAGGAAGCAAGGTGTATACCATCCCTTACCTATACCCACTCGATCTTCGAAAATCATTTCCATGGATTTTGTGGGAGGTTTACCAACAACCAAGGGACATGACTATTTATTTGTGGCAGTTAACAGGTTCAACAATATGTGCATTCTCATACCCTGTAAAAATACCATCAAAGGACAAGAAGAAGCAAACATGTTATTTGAACAGGTTTGGGTCCACTTTGGGATACCAAGGAGCATCATCTCAGACAGGGATACCATATTTCTCAATACATTTTGGACTACATTGTGGGAGAATATGGACACTAAGTGATCTGTAAACTATCGTGGATATTCCACTGGAATAGTTCATCATAACATATCTAATAAAATACTGAAATCTTTACTATTAAGGTTAATTTCCTTTATATCTCCAGAATATTTAGTTACTAATAAAATATATAAAATGCAGAAAAATAGAGATAAGAAAAATCATTCACAACATCCACAAATAAACACAAGATATGACTTGGGAAGCCCAATATGGGAGAAAACCCATCTAGAAGGTGAGGTTGTTTTACTCTCTTTTCTCTAGTAAAGAAATTATGCAAGTACAAAGAAAGATCCACTCTTAGTGGAGTTTCCTTTGACATGTGGCTTGTATGTCTGATACATAATCTCTTCTCCTCTATTATGCTCACAGAATACCACTCTCAGATGTTTTTCTTAGCTATGGAACAAGATACAATGCAAAATAATGGAACCCCTTCTCCTCCTAGTGGCCTGATATTTAACATATCCCAATAGCCATCTAGGGATATGTTTTTGACTTCCTCAACCCTCAATTGTGATAGGTTTTGAACCTTCTATAATATTCTTGAAACTACAAACATGGATAGCCCCATATACATGAGTAATGGGGGATGATGTGGCATCCTCTCATACCATGGTGGTCAAAATAGTAGGTCAACTTGCGGAAGGCATAAATTTTTCATACAAGCATTGATTGACGAACGATTTGCACCATTAGAAAGGTCTCGATGTGTAGAATAGTGTATCAGGTCCCAAGTTGTGCTACGAAAGTTTTAACCCCCAAAAATGTCATTTGATGCCTCAAAATGGTCCTAGAAGGTTCCAAACCCCAATTTTCCAAACTAAGACATGCCACTAAAATGGTCTTGGAAGTTGATTCCTCCAATTTTTTCCATTCTAAAAGGATCGAGATAGATGAAAAACAATATAATGATCCAATCCATATCATAATTCCCCATTTACGAAGGCTTTTTGTCCCTAAAATATTTACTGAATGAGGTAAGGAAATTTTTCCTGTATTTTCTCCTTGGGGTACCATTTTTCTTTGCCTGGAATTTGTCCATTCAACCTAATATGCCAAAGGTCATGTTGCCCCTATCTTGTAGCTCTAGACCACTTCTGTAAAATTGTGTCTTATGTCAACTCTGGCTAAGCATCTGGTGTTAAATCCTCTATGGAAGGTAGGACCTTCTCCTCCTCTTAATCCAACATGGAGGGCTCATAGAGTTTGAGATTCTCCACATTCACTACTAAATAAATGCAAATGTATGGGGGTAGACTGAATCTGTAGGAATAATCTCCCACCTTTTATAATACCTCAAAAGGACCATACCACTGAGCCTTTATCTTCTTACTAGGACCTTGCAGTCTTTCCTTATTCAGTTGTAACCATACTCTATGTTTGATGAGAAGTTTTGGATACAATTTTGAGGAAAATACTAAGTAGTGAGGAGATGTGCAACATAAGAAGAAACAAGAGAAGGCAGGAGAGGATTGCACAGTAAAAGAAGAAATGGAAGAAAATCAAGAAGATCAAGAATATCAAGAAAATCAAGATGATAAAGAAAAAAAAGAAAAGCAGGGAAACAAAAGAACGAAATCTCGAACTTGCACAACACATGTAGGCACAAAATCATGAAAAAGCCACCCAAACCAAGATTTGTAATTGACTCATGATGAGGTGTCATAGGGTTTTTAGCCCTAGTTTTCATGTATAAATATGGAATGGTTTGGGTAGAATAGAGGTTGAGATGTCGAATAGTTTTTGTTTTGTTAATAGTCTCCTTGACGAGTTGTTTAATGTGAGGATAGACCAAGAGAAAAGATTCTATGTTTGAGAATTAGGAGTGAGCATAGAAAATATTACATTGTGGAATGGATAGGTGGGATGATGGGGACTGATCATGATGTATCTATTGTAGCGCAGTGCATAAGATTGAGGATAATTGCATAAAAAAGAATAATAAAGAAGCCAACCATTGTGGACGTATCCCAGAGTTGGGTGAACCATGTTAAAGTCTATGTTTGTTTTTCTAGTTATGTGATTATTCATGTCTCCTTTGTTTAAGAATGTTTAGATCTAGCTCTATAGATGATATGGTGTTCCACAGTAAGCATGGATGGATCAATAACTAATGTATATGGTAATATGCATTACAATTAAATGTAGGAATAAATTAAGGGTTAATAGACACTGAATATTGCACTCAGGACAGACAAGTTGTGATGAATAAATTGATTATCTCTCATTCCTTCGTCATTGTAGAATCTTGGTTCTTGTCATCCCCATAGATACCTCTAGTGAGACTTCACCTACTTGTAGGTGATGCTGACAGGTTTGTTGGTTAAATTCACTTGAACCTAGGGTCTTACACTTGCACACCAACAAATGGTTCCATTGTTGGGACCCAGAATCTATAGTTCAGGGAATGTTTTGGAGGCTGACTAAGAAAGAGATCACCAAATGGATAGAAGGGAAAGAACAATAATTTTCCCAAAAAGAGAATAGAAACCCTTGGATGAAGAATGAAAAATGGATGAAAAGATATGTGTACACCAAAATGCATGAGATTTTCTTTGTCAAATTTCAGATTATCTTGACTGAATGGCTGGAAAGATTAGTGGAGAATACTGGAAGATAACAAACAATTGTGTCGAGTAACTGGACTCTTGAATTGGTGAGGAAATTAAAGTGTGTAAGTAATCAGACATCTCGCACAGTTTATTTTTGGTTGGATATCATATTGGCGGGATACATTATGGAATTTGAAATAGACTGTACACAATCATACAGTGTTGTGGAGAGGGATTTCTTCAAGGGTCCATGTGGAAATTTTATGAAATCACTGGGTACCTGGATAAAAATGTTGTTGTGTGACAAGTGTGTCATGATGATGGAATCTGACTACTAGGGGGATACACACACATAGGGGAAATTGGGGATGACCAGGGGGTAGTCTGAAGTTAGGATGGAATAAATGAATAAGGAAGGAGAAGACTAAGGATGAAAAAAAACAAAGAAGGAATATCAAAAGGAGAAGAAGAATTTGGGGTATTGCACAGTGGAAGAAGGTACAAGAAATTGAAAAGTGAGCCTAAGAAGAGAGAGTAGCACAGTGAGTACTGAGAACCTTGTGAAAATGTCCACATTGTAGAAGTACAATGTATAGAAGGAGAAGAAGAGGATCCTCGATGCAATATTATTATAGAAGAACTGGTAAGTCCTACTCAGGCTAAATCCTGTGTCGAATCCACAACCTTGTGTGTGTCACCTAGATCTAAAACCACATTCAAATATTTTTCAAAATCCCTTATAATCAGTGGAGGAAGTCAGAATAGTAATAGTTAGATCTTTGGAAGAAACATGTCGAGTCAGAGTCAAATTGTATCAAAAAGGGGAGGTATGACACCCAACAACATGGCAGGGTTGGATAGTACATTGAGACTACTTGAGTTTTATGGAATTGGGTCAAAGGACCTAGAACAACTTCTCTTTGTATGTGAAACAATTTGGGCTAGGAAGAATGTCCAACATGAGGTTGTGAATATTGCACAATTGGAAACAACCTTTAGAAGTCGCACACTAGTACAGTACATGAAGCTACATAGTACTAAGTCGATAGGCCAAATGAGGAATTTAGCGAAAATTACACAAGCGTTGATGAAAGAATTCAAGAAACTAAAATATGATTTGTAGTACATAACAGAGTTAAGAGAAATCAAACAAGTGTAGACTGAATCCATTTTGGACTACGATCATAGGTTCAAGGAAGTGATGGGAAGTTTAACATTCGAAATCTTCGATCATCAACATAGGGAATGGTTTATTGTGGGACTCTTGCTACAGATATACTACCCATTGATACAACAAAATGTTATGTCGTAGCTTTAATCCTTGGATATTGCAATGAAATTTGAATCATCTCATGTCGGAGACACTGGGGGGATGGCGCAGGCATAAATGTAGTTAGTTGCCTTAACAATTTAGTTAGTGGAGCTTACGAAAGGGAAATAGAAATGATAACAATTATGATGCACCAAGTGGAGGATTGAAGGTCACCATAAATATGAATGTATGGCCTTTGCACAGTATTTGGCAGTTGGAGCACTGAATCCATTACCAAGAAGATGATATTGTGAGATATGTAAGAAATGGAGACATAATCCACATGGTTGTCCATTGTTATAGAAATACCAGATTATGCCAAGAAATTTATCATGCATGTTTTTCAAGTTAGTAGGACATGAAGTTAAGGATTGTCACGCATTTAATTTGATGAGGTAGCACACTTCCGAAATATATAGAATTCAAGAGGAAAATGTTGTGATAGAAGGAGGTTAGTATAATAATCAAAGATAATTTAATCAATGAAACTATGGAGGATTTGGCAGAGGTCGAAGAAGAGAAAACTTTGGAAGAGGAGGAAGAGGCCCAATAATATGTTACAATTGTAACTAACCAAGAAACTTAGCTCATGATTTCCATAACCCCTGTACACATGCATGTATTGTCAGGAATTGGAGCATGTGAAAGAAGATTTCCCTCAATTAATAGGAAAGTGGGAGGAAAGAGGGAATCAAAACCGAAACGCAAATCAGAATGTTCAAAACATATCAGTAGAGGTACACGATGAAGGACCCAAAATAACAGTTGTTACATGTGAAGGAGCTAAAACAAGGATTGATACGACCATTGGGAGAAGCCAGGATGAGAAATGGGTAAAGAAAGCAGGAGGACCTTTGTCAATGTTTGACCCACAAAAATAAAAAAAGACCTATAAGAAGAAAAGAAAGGAGATATTGGGACCGAATTGGGTAGCATCAACATCATCAGCACCACCTATGGTTGACATGCCTCCGGCCTATGATCATGCCATACCTAAAGGGCCACTGGAGAAAGAAAATACTTTGGGAGAGTTTTTGAAGAGTTGTTTAGAGTAGATGAAGGATGAAAATGCATGGAATATGTTATAAAACATTATTTATCATTGTGCACAATAAAGGGAAAGTCCTACTGCACAAAGGGTAGTGAATCAGGTACTGCGCAAGAAAAGAACCAATGGAGAGTTCAAACTGAGTGTGGAGATTAGGGAATATGATGTGGACAATGTGATTTTACACTTGGGTTCTAATGTGAATGTGTTTCCAAAACAAACATGGGAAATTATGGGGAAGCCCAAGTTAATTTGGTCCCCTGTCCAATTAAGATTAGAAAATAAGCACAAGATAGTACGGATTGGCCTATTGACAGGGGTACCTGTGAATATAGATGGAGTGTGCAGTATAGTATATTTTGAAGTTATTGAGATCGTGTATGATATACAACCATATTCAACATTATTGGCATTAGAATGGGCCTTCGAAAACCAAGAAATCATTAATTCTAAGAGGAGGGAAATTATTTTCGAAGTAGGGGACTTGAAGTTTATTGTGCCATTGGATCCAAAAGAAGGAAAGAGGTACATAGAGCTAGAAAAACGGGATGAAATTGAAAACTTGTATAATATGATTGCGCGAATGGACGACTATGTTAACCCCGCTGTAGATGGCACACTATGTTCGAGAAGCATTATCTCATGTGCGTCAGACTCAAAGGGTCTAGAAAATTAGCAACAGAGGATGCATGAAGTCTCAACATGGTGGTGTGCCCACATGACTAGATCATTGTGCTAGATTGGAATGTAGATATGTGACCCATCCAAGTATGATGGATTGACTGATATAGAATTTTTTTTATAGAAGTTTGAGTTACAGATACCTTAACAATGGAGATTTTTAGCATTGGATGTTGTTTTAAAGGCCACCCCAGCCAGATGCTGGGCCACGCATAAAGAAGACATAGAAGAATGGAAACAATGTAGAAACATTATACAAGTTAGGTTCGGTACCAATGTGGAATATATCATGCAGAAATATATCGGAGAAGGAAATCCAATAGATCATGCTGCACAGTGTGAAAATATATGGAGGTGGAAACTAAAGAAAGAATGGATGCACAGGTTCATACGCACATTGGATGTGATTCCAAAGAATTGGTACTTGGAACTGAAAATGTGCAGAGGTACAACAGACTGGGAATACATGACTCAAAGGTTTAAAGTAACATTTACTTTTGAGCATGAATCTCCTTTAGTAGATGTAGTGTTGTAGGTGATTAGACGCAAACTTTTATTAGAAGAAGAGTCAATGGATGTAATATATGTCTATAGAGTTCACAACACCTATATGACAGTCCACGACTTAATGGAATGTTATAATGTTGCACAAGAAGCTCAGGATGAGGAAGATCCCCAAAATTTTCAAGTGCATGAAACATAGGGGGAATGTGTTGTAGAATGCCCAGAGCTTGAATCTACGGCATATGCACAACCACTAAATACATGAAAAGTAAATATTGGGACAAAATGAAACTTGAAATTTGTGCAGATAGGAGATTATTGGAGTGATGAAACCGTGGAGAAGATTGCATATTTGCTATGCGGATATCAAGATCTATTCCCCACTACATTTTCAAAGATGAAAGGGATAGATAGTGAGTTAGGAGAGATGAATATCCCACTGAAACCAGGCACTAAACCAATAATATGAAGACCTTATAGATTGAATTCAAGATATAAAGAGAAGGTAAAGGAAGAGATAGACTGTATGCTAGAAGCAGGAATCATTGAGCTAGTTGAGGAATCAGAATGGATAAGTCCCACGGTGGTGTAGGTCAAGAAAAAAGGGTGAATAAGGATCTACGTTGGCGTAAGGAAACCAAATTATGCATGCCTACAAGATCCATTCACGACACCATTTACAAATGAAGTGTTAGAAAGTGTAGGAGGGAAGGAAGTATATTCTTTCACAAATGGCTTCTTAGGATATTATCAAATAAAAATTGCATAAGAATATAGGCATAAGACAATGTTTGTGACAGAATGGGGAAGTTACTAGTATACAGTGATGCCTTTTGGATTGAAAAACTCACTTGTAGATTTTTCAAGAGTAGTTGTTGTTGCACAGTTGGAAACACTGAATGGAGAAGTCCTGGGAGGAATGGTGAATGGAAGTTGGTTGAAACTCTATAAATAGGGCCGACAATTTTCACAATAATGTGAGATGCAGAAGAATACATGTACCATAATAGTTGTACTATAGTAGGGAAATACAATACAGAAAAACAAACAAAATTTAGAGAAATGAGAAAAAAAATAAAAAGTACAAAAGGATAAAGATAAAAATAGTTATAGAGTACAAAGGCATATGAAATTGTGCAGAAGGAGTGATTGTCGTGAAAAAGGACAAATTTGTGCCAATTAAGGAAATAATACGCAGAAGCAAAAGACTATGCAGTAAACGAATGCGGAAACCAAAACAAGTGCACAGGTTATCACTAAAAAGACCATTAAAATTACCAAAAGGGAGGAAACGACGGCTACAAAGTGGTAATGACAATTAATAAAGACGTTGTATGATGATAAATCATAAAATCCACCACAAATCTTGACAGAATGGCAGTACAAGGAAAAAATCCCATGACGTATTTGGTAATAAAGAAACATTAAATCAAGCATTCATCAACCCTTTTGGTAGATTGGACAAACTATTTAAGGCACGAAGGGACATGAATAAGTAGCAAGGGGGTGCAAAAGTAGTTGAGGGTCAACAAGCATTGGTTGGTTATTGTTACTATGATATGCATGCAATTAAGAGAGAATAGAGAACAATATCAGAGCCAAGAAGGAGACAAAGAGCCAAAGAAGCTATCAAGGATTACCAGTTTACATAAATGGCACCATCAAAAGCACCAGTGCTCATACCAAAGAAGGCCCTCACAAAAGCATCACCAGAGATTGAGGATACCCCAAGAGCATCATCATCGGAGCCAAGGTTTCCCCATGAATACATTACACTAAGAAAGAATGATGCCCCATCAGTGAAACTGTTGAAGAATGTTAACCACAAATTGGTGATGCCTGACATACCAGAGGGGGTCATCATTGATGAATATATGTTGGGGAAGGTTCCACAACTCATATATGCAAACTATGACATTACAGACACAGAGAAGTTCCATGAAATTGCACCCCATCGTTATCTGGAGTTGAGAATAGACCCAACAACAAAACATATCATACATGTGCCCCAGGTGTGGGTCTGAGGATTGGAGTGAGCAGGCCTACTCAACATGTTCGACATCCCACACTTTGAATGAAGCAACGAAGTAAATGCAGGTGTTAAGTTTCTCCTATATTGTGTGCATGGAGGGTATCTGTGGCTAGATAGGCCAATATCAATAGGTACATACTTGATTGAAAGGATCCTAGGACTACCAACATAGGGGGAAATTCCCACCCTGTTGTTTGTTGACAAAAAGAATGGCAGAGCTTTGTTAGAGGCCTTGAGATGAAATTTTAGCACTGTTAGAGGGGTGCACGATATGGATGTGCCAAGCATATGTGATCCAAATATCATACTTAAAACATATATATTATCATGAAAGATGCTACGAAAATGTAGGAAGGACCAAGTGCTAGCAAGAGCGATAGTTGTGGCAGAAAAGTGTGTAGAAGGGACTATGATGGGTTGGGCACCCTTCCTGTTAAACCAATTTATTTTTTATTGCACAGAAGCACAAGATAGAGGCATGGAATTCCATTATCCATGGATATTATTTTTTCTTGTGGTCACAGCATGGGAAGATCTAGAGGACATGTATTTCTTAGTGCTAAGAGGGAATCCATGCTTAACAACAAAATACCACAACTTCTTATATACAACGAATAAACATCGACAAATATACAAGAACATAGATTTTTTTCTCTACGCTGAAAGGATTCGACAGTGCATTAAGGACACACTGTGCATCAGACCACAGCTGGGGGAGGAATACACATTAGTCACATAGTTTCGAGTAGACCGAAATCATATATATGTACAGGAAAAGAAGGACCCGAGAGAGGAATGGGTCCAGATGAAGTACAAGGTTACTGAAGAAGATATCCAACTGAACATGTAGGATTGGGACCCATATTGGAATATTCTTGCCAATGGCACTGAGACAGAGAAACATGGTAATGAAGAGGAAGAACAATGCAATGATCCAAGGAATGATCAGGAACACCATCAAAGAAATGGCACAGGAGATGCGTCAGAGACAAGACCATTAATAGAACAAACGTAGCAGATAGTACCCAAGATAGGAGATAAAATAAAAGACAAGGGTAAGGGGCCATCTACGTGAAAAAAAGAGAAGGAACATAAAGAATCATCGATATACAACCTCACAAACAATGCATGGATAGAATCGGTACCAAGTAAGGGATGCCACAGAAGAGATAGATGAAGAAGAAGCAAAAAAACAAGAGGAGTTGCATTAGAATGTGCAAGACCAATTAATGATGATATAAAAATTCTTAGAGATAGTATGAATAGCACCAAAGAGAGACTCAAGTGAAGGGCCATCAACAAGCACAACTAAGGAAGCAAGGGGCACCACTTCATATTTCTCACAAATGGTTGTAGGGCACAAAGTGATAAAGATATCAACAGATGAAATCAGGTTCCCCATGACCAAGATGAAATAACAAGAACAAGGAATAATTCACATAGACTTAGTTGTCTCACAGATGACCACAATGGTGCTACAAGGATTTCAAACAGGTATCACATAGGAATTACAATTTCGTGCAGATTCCACTTTTAGTGAGTTGATAAAAGTTACAGTAGAGAAGACCGAGCTACAGAAGGAATACACAACTTCTCTACAGGAAAAGAGTGCAGTGGAGAAAAAATTTGAAAGCACATTGAAGAAGAAGAGTGAGGTCAAGGAAAAGGCCGAGAAAGCACTGAAAGAGAAGGACAAATCCAAGAAAATGGTGCAGCAGATGCAAACGGTCATCCAAAAACTATATAAAGAAATTATAGAAGTGTCAATGATAGTAGATGCCACAATGGAAGAACATGTGGAAAATATTGTTGAAGTCATTAAATATTTTTTCACCAAGATTGAAGACTTTGAATCATGCACAATACCAGGGACACCACCAAAAGAAAGGGAGCAAAGGGAAAGGATAGCGTAAATGGTATTTGGAGTCTAGAACAAGATTGCATAATGATGTGTGAAGAAAGCACACATATTTGTACACAACTCATGATGAATCCAGAGTTGAAGGCCATGGAGGATAAAATAAGGAGTGCACAGGAGAAGGCCTAGCAAGAAAATGAAAGCATTAACACTTTTCCACATGCGGAACAGATGACAACAACTATGGAAAATAGACAATTGTACAATGAAGTAGAATAGATGAAAGCAGAACAAAAGAGTATTGTGCATAAATTGGAACCCCTGTAGGGTGAAGCACTTAGGTTAATAGGGGATTTGGCCACTATGCAGGGCATGATGAAGCAAGAAGTGCATGACACTGAGGAGAAGATCATGTCTTTGACTACATAGACCATGGAGAAAATTTTGAGTAAGGAAGTGGAAGTCACAAAACAAGTATAGATAGCTAGGGAGACCCTCCAAAAGTTGATGGAAGCATAGAGGAGTGCAACACAACAAGCCTGAGTGGCTTGGTTGAGCCACGGGTGAGTGTTGGGGGCCTATTGGATAGGAAATTTTGGATATAGTTTTGATGAAAATACTAAGTATGGAGGATATGCGAAGAAAAAGAAGAAAGTAGATAAGGTAGGAGCAGATCACGTAGTAAAAGCACACGTGTAATAAAATCAAGAAGATCAACAAAAACAAGAAGATCAACAAAATCAAGAAGATCAACAAAATCAACAAAATCAAGATGATAAAGAAAAGAAAGAAAATCAAGGAAACAAAATAACAACAACTCGGACTTTCACAACACATGTGAGCACAAAAGAAGGAAAAAGAAACCCGAGCCAAGAGTTGTAACTGACTCATGATGAGGTGTCATAGCGTTTTTAACCCTATTTTTCATGTATAAATATGGAATGGGTCTGGCAGAATAGGGGTTGAGTTGTCGAATATTTTTTTTTGATAAGAGTCTCCTTGACGTGTTGTTGAGTGTGAGGATAGACTAAGAGAAAAGAGTCTATGTATGAGAATTAGTAGTGAGAAGAGAAAATATTGCACTGCATAATGGCTAGGTGGGATGATGGGGATTGACCATGATGTATCTATTGTAGCGCAGTGCGCAAGCTCGAGGATAATTACATAAAGAAGAATAATAAAGAATCCAACCATTTTGGACGTAGCCTTTTTTTAAGAATGTTTAGATATAGATCTATGGATGATATGATGTTGCACAGTAAGCATGGATGGATCAATAACTAATGTATATGGTAAGATGCATTACAATTAAATGTAGGAATTAATTAAGGGTAAATAGACATTTAATATTTTGCTGAGGACAGACAAGTTGTGATGAATAAAGTGATCGTCTCACATTCCTTCTTCTCTGTATAATATTGGTTCTTGTAGTCCCCATAGATACATCGAGTGAGACTTCACCTTCCTGCAGGTGATGCAAAAAGGGTCGGTGTCTTAAGGGTTTATTGGTTAAAGTCACTTGAACCTAGGGTCTTACACCTGCACGCCAACACTCTATATCATGCTTTAAATGTTTTCTTTGTCCTATGCTAGTCATGTCTAGCCTTGTACTTTTCCTGTGACTTCTTCAGTGTCTCCTATACCTGCAAATGGATCTTCTTGATATTCTCAACAATTTTTTCTGCCTTTAGTGCATCTCTTGTGAGGTCCTCCCTCACTCTTCCTTGTTGTCAATATACAACATCTAAGGGTGAAGGTGGAAAATATCCAAAGCAAGTTTCAAAATGGAAATTACTAGTAGAAGTGTGGACTACTCTGTTATAAGAGTGTTATATATAGATCAAATTTTTATACCAGGTCTTTGGATGCTTTTGATTGTAACCCCTCAAAAGCTACACCAAAGTCTTGTTGACTACTTATGTCTTCCCATATATCTGTGGATGGAATGTTGTAGACCTCTTCAACTTAGCATCCATATTCTCCCACAACATAGTCCAAAATGAACTAAGAAATCTGGTATCCCTCTCTGAGATGATGCTCCTTGGTATCCCAAAGTGCACCCAGACCTGTTCAATGAACTTATTTTTTGCTTCATGTCCAATGATGGTCTTTTTACAAGGCATGAGAATGCATATTTTGTTGAACCTGTCAACTACCACAAATAGATAGCCATGTCCCTTCCTCGTTGTTCGTAAACCTCCCACAAAATCCATGGAAATGCTTTCCCAAGGTCGAGTGGGTACAGGTAAGGGATGGTATAGACCTTGCTTCATGTTGTTAGGATTTCTTGTACAAAAAAGTATACATCCTCTAATATATTGTTCTACATCTTCTTGACCTCTGGACCAACACATATCTCTGTAAGTTGGCAACTGTTTTCCCAACACCAAAATGTCCTGCAACCTTGGAGGCGTGAGCCTCTCTGATAAGCTACAATTGTTCACCTTTAGGAACACAGATCTTGTCAATCTTGTAGAGTGAACCATTCTGGAAATGATATTCATCCTTTCCATCACCTTATTCTATGTGAATTTATCCTTGTAGTTGTTGAAACACCTCCTTGAATTCCTCATTTTATGTGTATTCCTGTTGGTATGAATCATGGGTAAAAGGATCCATGTGCATTAGAGTTCCCAAAGTTGTAATATTAAATTTGGGTGGATATGAAAGAATGTATGCCAACTTATTTGTGCTACCCTTCTTATACTTTATGACCAAATGAAATTGTTTTAAAAACCCCATCCACTTGTAATTATTGGTTTATTGTAGCTTACTCTGGGCTTGCAAATACTGTGGTGGTTGATGATATGTGTAGATGATGGTCTCCTTTCCCATCATATAGTGCTTCCACTTTTTGACAGCTTGTACCAAGTCATAGAGCTCCTTGTCATAGATAGGGTAGTTGAGAACCACCCCATGAAATAATTCATAATGATAGCAAACGAGTCTTCCTTCCTACATCAGCACTACCCACTTGCATCTGTATCCACTTCAAAATGATTCTACAAATTTGGTAGTGTGAGCATTGGTTTTTTAGTAATATTTCTTTCAATCTCATCAAAGGCCTTCTTCTAATTATTTCCCCATAGGAAACTCTTACCACTAATTTTGATGGCGCGGAGTGGTGCAACTACAGTTGAAAATGAAGCTATGAAATTCCGCAAGTATTGTGTTGCCCCAACAAAAATCCTAAATTCAATGAAATTTGTAGGAATTGGCCATTTCATGATGGCCTCCATATTTTGAAAATCTATCTTGAGCTCCCCTCCACTAATCACATACCCCAAATACACCAAACATTGTTGAGAAAACTCACATTTCTTAAGATTTTCTAGTGGTTGGTGATTTTTTAGAGTCTCTAACACTTGCATAAGATGTGACATATGATGCTCCTAAGTAGAATTATAAACCATTATATCATCCAAATAGATAATAAAAAATGAATCTAGATAAAGGCATAAAACATCATTCATTTGTCTCATAAATTTAGTCGGTGTATTGCATAAACTGAATGGCATAACCAACCACTCATATAAACCTTGCCTTGTATTGAAGACAATCTTCTAGATATCTTTTTCTTTGAATCATACCTAGTGATATCTTGACTTCAAATCCAGCTTAGTGAAGTACTTGATATGCTGAAACTGGTCCAATAGATCATTGATCCTTGGTAAGGGGTATTGATTCTTTAGTGTAATGTTGTTTAATGCCATGTAATCGATACACATTATCCAAGTCCCATCCTTCTTGGAAAAAATTATGATGGATGACCCACAAGGCGAGGTAATTGGTTGAATATAACCTTGCTCCAACAACTATTGCAATTACTTATTCACTTCATTCATTTCCAAAACAGACTGTCTATACATAACAATATTTGACAATGGGGAGTCTGGAAACAACTATATTTTATGCTCCACTTCTCTCTTGGGTAGTAGCCCTTTAGGCTCTTAGAGAACTCCTTTGTATTTCTATAGTAACTCCTCCAACTATTGTTTATTATCTTTAGTAAACCCCTCCAGGTATTCCTTCACTCTCATTGACTCATCATCAGATGGATTTTCTCTTAAGAAAAGTAAAACATATTTCTTACTATAACTAAATAAATTCTTCACTTAATTGGCACTTACCAGTGAGATCTTTGACTTGTCTTTATGTGCATTGATGATGTAGGACTTCCTATACTGAACAATCAGTATTGGTTTGCTCTCCACATGAATATTGCATCCCTCATATACATGTAAGGGCTTCCAGAACCTACTCCACATACATAAAGGGGTACTACATCCAATTCCACTTCATCAATAAAATCAACACTTATAGAAAATTTAATATTACACTATTTTGTTACCTTTATCTATAAATCCTTGTTTACGCAACCCAATGGATAGGGGATAGGAATATTATGAACCTCCAATCCAAGATTGTTGACCAGATCCACTGTTATGATATTAGCCTGTGAACCAGCGTCGAACAAAGAATCTATCTTGGTCTTCTTGACTTGAATCTTGATGTGGAAGAGCTTGCTCATCTCCTTCTCTTCCGAGTGATGAAGGATACTCAGGTTCACCTCCTTATGCATAGATGTGTAGACAAAATTTTCATCCAAACATGAGATACTTTCAACCTAATTGCTTGAATATTTGGCTATAAGGTTCTTTTTCTTTCCTTCCTTCTTGTGGTTCTTTGGGTTCAACTCTGGATGTAGTTTCCAACATTTTTCCTTGGTGTGGCCATCAATGTTACAATTATTGTAATGGTTGTTGGGATATTTACTCTATTGTGTAGTGGTTGTTGTCTTCTTATATTTTACCCCTTTCCACTTCTTCTTCCCCTCCTTGGAATCTTCTTGGTGCTCATTTTGCTTCGAACCACTTGGATGCCCCTTCTTTTGGCCTATGTTTTCCAGTTACTATGCCTATACACATGCCTCATCCACCATCCTTGGCTTGAAGAGAATCATATGCTTTCATAGATGATTGTGTAAACCCCCCAAATATTTTAGGAGTACATATGGGTTCTTGGGAGAGATACCCAACATGATGGCCATCTTTTTTAACTCAGTGGTGTAACTCATGTACACTCTTCCCCTTCCTCTGCCTAAAGTAGTGCCATCGGATCCATTGGTCCTCTACATACCCGATAGGGTAAAATTGGGACTTAATGAGGGTTATTAATTTCTCCCATCTAGTTACTAGTGGATCACCCTCTATCTTAAGTGTTTCTGTATGGATTTCCCACCAGATTAAAGCATGGCCCTCTAACTTCAATCTAGCAAATGAAATCTTTTGCTCTCCATCTATATGGTGAACGCTAAAATAAACTTCTAGTTGTTTCAAACAATGATTCATTTTTAATGCATCGATATCACCTTGATATGGCTTTATGTCCACTTTCACTTCCATCTTGAATAGGGATTGTGAAGGGTTCACGACACTTGAAATCAACTTCTCTTTTTTGGATTCTTTCCATGACTCATTTTCTTACTGATCTTCTGATTTCCTCTCCGATCTATTCTCTAAGTTAGAGCCTCCATCATCTTTGAATGGTATGAGATTTCTTGCTACAACCTCCACAAGGAGGTTCATATTTCAACTGATGTTGGAAACTTGTGCTTCCATCCACTCAAATCTCTCTTCTGGTGGATCTCGAGGGTTATTATGAACATACTCGTCTTCCATGGATAGGGTTTTTGTGACTCCTCCTTAAGACAATTCTTGGATCCTCCAACTTCCCACAAATACCCAAAAGAAAAATCTCACTCTAAAACCAATACGATATGTAAACTACCATGGATATTCCACCAGATTAGTTTGTCGCAACAAATATAATAAAATACTAAAATCTTTACTATTAAGGTTAATTTCGTTTAGATATCTAGAATACTTAGTTACTAATAAAATAGATAAAATGAAGAAAAATAGAGATCAGTAAAACACATTCACAACATCCACAAATAAACACAAGATATAACCTGGGAAACCCAATATGGGAGAAAATCCAACTAGAAGGTGAGGTTTCTCTACTCTCTTTTCTCTAGTAAAGAAATGATGTAAGTACAAAGAAATAGGCACTCTATGTGGATTTTCCTTTGACATTTGTCCTATATATCTTCTACATAATCCCTACTCCTCTATTATTCTTATATAATACCACTCTCATATGTTTTTCTCAGCTATGGAATAATATACAATGCAAAATAATGGAACCCCTTCTCCTCCTAGTGGCCCAATATTTAACATAGCCCAATAACCGTCTAGAGATAGGTTTTTTACTTCCTCGACCCTCAATTGTGATAGGGTTTTTAAAATTATAGAATCTTGTTGAAACTACACACATGGCTAGCCCCATATGCCTAAGTAATGGGGGTTGATGTAAGCATCTTGTCGTACCATGGTGGTCAACATGGTAGGTCAAATTGCATGAGGCATAACGTTTGCACACGACCTCCAATTGATGAACGAATTGCACTGTTGGAAAGGTATTGACGTGTAGAATAGTGTTATGGGATCCAATATAATTTGGGAACATTTTAACCCCCAAAATGTCATGTGATGCCTCAAAATGGCCCCGGAAGGTTTCGGACCCTAATTTTTCAAACTGGGACCTGCCACTAAAATGGCCCTGCAAGTTGATTCCTACATTTTTTTTCCACTCTCGAAGGATCGAGATAGATGACAAACAATATAATGATCCAATTTGGATCACTAAGTTGAAAATATCTACAACATTCCATCCAAAAACAAATGGGAAGACAGAAGAAGTCAATAGGGATTTGGTGCAACTTTTGAGGATTTACAATTAGAAGCATCCAAAGACCTGGGATGAAAATATGATCTACATACAACACTCTTATAATAGAGTAGTCTACACCTCTACTAGTAAGTCTCCTTTTGAAACTTGATTTGGATATGTGCCACCTTCACCCTTGGATGTTGTATATGGAAAACAATGAGTAAGGGAGGACCTCATAGGAGATGCATTGAGAGAAGAAAAAAAGGTTGAGAACATTAGGAAAATTAATTTGTGATTACAGGAGACACTGAAGAAGTCACAGTAAAAATACAAGGTCAGACATGATCAATATAGAACCAAGAATTCATTCAAAGTGGGAGGTTGAGTTTGGTTACAAATGAACAAGGGAAGACTATAGGGTCCTAATAAGAATATCAAGGCTTTGTAGTATGGAACTTTTGAGATATTGGAGAAGGTGGGAGATAATTCCTATAGAATCAGTATACCCCCATACATGCACATTTACTCAGTAGTGAATGTGGAGAACCTGAAACTCTATGAGCCTTCCATGTTGGATCGGGAGGAGGAGAAGGTCCTACCTTCCATAGAGGACTTAGCACCAGATGATTAGGAAAAGTTGGTAGAGGACACAGTTTTTCAAAAATGGTCTAGAACTACAAGACACGGGTAGCATGACCTATGTGTTACCCATGATTTTGGTCATCTAGATGGTGTATTAACAATGGTTTACTTAGGCTCCCAACAAGAACTTTCTCTTGAGAAAAGTGGCATTTATCTCCTTCCAGAAAACACATTTTCAAAGAGAGTTCGCAGGCTGCTTATAGCCTAGGGTGCAAGAATGACCCATTCTGGCAAGCCACCTTCGGCTAGGGTGCGAACTTCTCACATTGTGCTCTATACCTAGGGTGCAAACTTGTTCTCAAGCTTGGAAAAAAGATGAAGTCTCGATGGTTCTAGAAGGGAATCTTCTAGAAAATGGGTTGGCATTAGAATGGTTATCATTTTACTGGTTTCCCTGATTTTGTGGGATCATTCTCATCCATGTAACCATCTCATCCTCTCCTATATATTGAAAGGATTCTCATGGAAAAGGTTAAGCAAGATCAATTGAAGAATTGGTGAAGGAATTGTCTGAAGAACCCAACTTGAGTAGAAGCTTGGAGATTCTAGTAGGTCTATCGAGAGGAATTGGATCTTCTTCATGCAAGGATAGAGCTAATGTGTGTGTTGGAACCAAGAGTCACCAAAAGGAAGTTTGTGACATCAAGGCGACCAAGTTGTATCTTCTACTTTCGATTAATATGATATAGCGACGTGTCCTTTTCCCATAAAGTCATTCTCACTTTATTTTGTAATTCCTTGATCATATACATAAGTTGATGATTGAATACATTTTGCTATCTTCACTTTGGTTGGTTTGTGTTGTCTTGGTCTTGACCTCACGAGAGCACCGGAGCGAAGCGGGAGCAAGAAAGACCCAAGGATGCGATACAAAGGTATGTTACTTGTTCCTCCTTACTAGCTAATTCAATGGTCGTAACTTAGGGAAAAATTCATGTTATGTCCTATTTTGTTCTAGATCTAGGTGGATATAGGGAGATCTGTTAGTGTCTGCACCTACCTATTAGTCCGATAAAAAAATTGGCAACTCCACTGGGGATGCAACCCATTTTTTCATGGTTTTTGGTGTTTTTCCTTGGCCATTTGCTCTTGTCTTACCTTTCTTCATTTCTATCAATCTCTGAGTCTTTAGGACACCTTGATAGATTCTTTGGGTCCAGAAGTCCCTTCAATTTTTTTGTCTTTTTCCAAAATTTTGCCTAGTTTTAGGCCTTCTCGCACTGAACCCCATAGTGGCCTACGAGAACACCTTGAGTTCTCACTCTTCCTTTAATTCCAATGCGAGGTTCTCGCACTCTGCTCAAAGGTAGCCTGGGAGAATGCTCCTTTCTCGCACTATGTATTACTGATAGCCTGCGAACCCTCTTTTAAAATGTTTGGATTTAAGGTTTTTGCATGCTCAGATGCCCAGATCAGTATAGGTGTCTGAAAAGAACTTCTTGGACCATTGGTTGATGTTTTCTTGACTTCGGATTTTGTACACGATTAGTCTTCAGAAATCAAAGGCTCTTCTTGTCCATCTTTTTCTCAACTCTCGTCTCTTGAATTTTCTTAGCAAGGATATACTCTCTCATCCTGGAATCTGAGTACTTGTTTGGTTAAGAGCTGGTGATCAGTTTCAAATTTGGGATTCTTTGTCTTTCTCATTTGCTCATTATTTGGAAGATCATTGTTCTCATGCAATTGAAAAGACTAGTCTTGTCTGCTTGTCATTTTTGTTTCCATTGAAAGATTGGTTTGGGTTTTTTTTATTGGTTTTCCTTACTTCCACCACCTTGGTGTAGATCCTTTTTGAAAAGTAAAAAACATTTTTCTTTTAAAATCATTTTCGTTTTGAAAATATTGAAAATCAATTGTTGAAATTGTTGAAAAAGAACAAATAGAGAGTTGTCATTATTGTGTGATTCGTTGAGATTGCATTTTAAAGAAGATTGTGTATCGTAGTTCAAGATTGTTCCGGAACACTTCTCTTTCCCTCCCGTACATAGGATTCATCGAATGAAAATTGATATATTTCATTCCTATCTATGCATTGTTGGGTCAAAGTCTCACACAACATCAGTTTCACCTTTGTTTCCTTTTAGTAACAACAGCCCTTAAATAATATTGCGTAATTTTAAAATTTAACTAGTAACTCTTTTCTAGGACTCTATTACACCAACAATTAGCTAGGCTAGTGCTTTGGAATAGGCAGAGAGTTACACTCTCCAAAGCACAAAACACACAATAGCATCTTGTGTTAAGGAGTATCAAAATTCCATTTACAACGTTCTGTCCATTTAAGGTGTAAGTCCGTTAAGCAGGTCGTCAACGTAACTTTTCCACCCTAGCCCAGTGCCTTCTCGTC
Organism: Picea engelmannii; assembly: GCA_009831015.1. Taxonomy (NCBI): domain Eukaryota; kingdom Viridiplantae; phylum Streptophyta; class Pinopsida; order Pinales; family Pinaceae; genus Picea; species Picea engelmannii. The sequence continues at coordinate 694,258 of ML776612.1, forward strand.
TCATTGTTGCAACATTGGATTTCATCACCAACTAGTGACTTCAGAATTAGAAGGTCTTGTTTGCTCGGTGTTGTTTCTTAGATTTTTTTTACTAGAACATGTTGTTTTCTTACCCAAGTTGACCATAGGACTTTCTTCGTAAGTTTATAACTCGTTCACAATAGACCCTCCACGTCGTTCACGTAGAATGCAGGGCTTACCTCCAGAAAATATGGAAGTTTCTCAACCCCTGCCTACAAGCTCACCTGAGGGCTCTCCTCAACAGAGTGAAGTCCAAGATGTCACCACTCCACAAGTGGAAAGAACTGACTCTCTAGAATGTTTCTGAATTACCAATTCTCGAGAGGACTTTCGACTTCACCCTGATTCTGAGAGACGTATTATGCGAGTGAATTCTTCCGGAGACTTAGTTGTTTTTTCTTCTGGATCACCAACTGGACCCTTTCCAGGACCTAAAGACCAAGATCCTTTTTGGTCTGCTGCTGTTTTTTGATGGGACCTTTTTGATGCAGGATCAGGCGTTGAAATCACCGTCTCACCTGCGTTCCCCAAAACCTCTGACCCAGACACAGTACCTTTTACTACTGCTTATTATTTTCCTGGTACAGAAGCTCCGCGAGCTGACCACATCTTGATCATCCCTATAGAAATGGTCCATTACACAGACACTATGAGTATTCACACCAGGATTACAGCGGCTAGTTAAGCCCCCATCGGCACACCGCTCTCTCCCAGTGTCACCCTGACGCTTCCACCGGGATACCATGCGTTGAATGCTTCTATTCCCACTCCTACGTAAACCCCATCCGGAACTCCTGGTGGTCCCTTTTTGTCTAGGCTCTCTCCTCTCGAATTCATTTCGACACTTCCTCAACCCCCTTTCGGAGGACATTTTTCATCCTCCATCGGTAGCAAATCCTAGTGGCATTATTCCGTCATTCACACCAAATTACCAGATTCCTGTTGGTGGACAATTTCACCAAGGAGGTTTGAATCAACCCCCCCTTGTGGGGAAAATTCCTATTGGAACGTAAATCCCAATTGGAACACAACCCCCAATTGGATCACAACCCCCGAATGGAGGACAACCCCCACCGACCCCACCCTATGGACAAAACATACCTCCATCCTTGGCCCAGTATTGGAACCATCCGATACAACATAATCCTCAATCGATTGGGGGGCAACAGCTTCCAACTACATCTGTTATACCCCCTAGTATAGGCCAACCATATCCAAGTACATCCAATCCTATTTGGGGCTCGAATGCTCAAACTCACATCCCTATTCAAGGATGCAATCCTATGAGTTACTTTCATCCACAAAAACCACTGAATCTGCCTGGGTCTTCTCATTATATGCAGACTGCTTATGGTCCCACTAGTTTGCCGACGGGGCTCCCTCCCCAAAGCCACCAGTACCCACATGTGAATAGACAGTTACCCTTATTGGCCACTTTGGATCTCCCGGATCTATCAAGGATTTTAAATGATTCAATTCATCACTCTCCCCAATGGCCCCCTATACTAACCAAGCTACCATCGAACATCCCTAAATTTGATGGCAAAGCGGGAGAGGACCCGAACAATAATGTCATTACTTTTCACCTCTGGTGCTCATCCAACTCCTTAATGGATGACTCCATTCATTTACGTCTTTTTCAAATAACTCTCATGAGTTTTGTTGCGAAGTGGTATATAGAATTACCACGAGGTTTCTTCACCGACTTCAACACCCTAGCTATGGCCTTCCTCACCCACTACCAGTTACCGATCCGTTATGAGACAGGGAATGATATTTTGAGTTCTTTCAAACAAACCAAAGCCACTCATATATCCGATCACATTCATGAGTGGCGACGGAGATGACGTCTCATCAAACTCGAACTTCTCAATCAGTTGCTGGTAGAGTGGCTCACAAAATCATTTTTGAACGACATCGCTCGTGACATCGCCATGGGTGGAGTTGTCACAAAAGAATAGGCCATAATTCGTGCTCAATATCTTGACCTCGTTTACTCACAAACGGGTACTCTTTACGACTTACTCCTTGATGCACCTCGTCCTTTCACTTCTTCCACTTCAACTACTCCAGCTGCCTCTCATGCAGCCGACGATGTGATTATCACTTTCCATGCCCAACCACATTCTGCCTCAAGCACTAACCCCAAACTTGTTTCTTCTAATGTTCAAAATGATCTATCTCCTACCCCTCCCACCGGCAAGACTTCTGAGGTAAATGCAATTCAATCTACCCCAGCCGGTAAAAAAAAATCCAGAAAAGGAAAGGGTAAGAATAAGGAGGACAAAAATACTTTACAAGCAGAGAAAACCAAAACTGCCCCTATTGACGATAGGGATAAGTGCAAACCCTGATACCCTTGTCTTATCTGCGGTGATGATCACTACATGATGGACTGTCCATGACGCATCAAGGTTACTAAGTTCCTTCAAGGAGCCCCCAAGCCACCCACTATGTTCGTTTTGTCCCAACCCTTCCCCTCTCAACAACAGGCTCAATTGGTCATTCATGACCAACCTTCCCCTTTCACTACATCCTATGTATTGATGTGTACTGGCAATTCAAAGAAGAATGACATCGCACTCACCACTTGAGCCAAAGATTATTCTCCCTCTAAAGAGAAGGTTGATGATCTACCTCCTTCATTGGTACAACCCTCTCTCGCGACTCCACCTAACAACGATCCTCTTCATATCGAACAACCGAGCCTTGACATAGTTCTTCGACCCCCTCCAAAGGGAATCATTCGGAAATTGTCTTTCAATCCTCATGCTCGTGCTGCCCAGAACTACAGCATTGTTGAAGATCTAGCCCAAGCACCTTCTACAATGTCAGCCCTCAAAGTCCTTTAAAGTTATCCCACACAACAGAAGGCACTGTTGAAAGCTATCGGTGGAATCGACCCGACGGAAATGAATTTAATAATTTTTGAATTGGAAGATCAAATTCCAAGGTTACCCCCTCAACTCGCGTTCCAAATCCAAGTGATTGTCTTCGATAAAAACATTTTTAGAACCGTCATCGATGAGGGTGCCTCAACATGTGTCATCTATGTTACCTGATGGAAATCCATCGGCTCTCCCTCTTTGACTGAATCCCATAACACCCTCAAAGCCTTCAATGGATCCAGTTTTAAGCCCTACAGTGTCCTTCCTTCATTGCTCATGATGCTAGAAGGAAAAATGGTCCAAGTCGAAGTGGAAGTCTTTGACGCTCCTCTCGATTACAATCTTTTGCTTAGCTGTAGCTGGATCGATTCCATGCATGCAGTTGTGTCGACTCTTTTTCATGTGGTACATTTCCCACATCAAGGAAAGGTAATCATCGTCAACCAATTAGCCTTATTTAACTTGGATACGCATACTAACAACATACCGTTCATCGCTAAAACCCCACCGGGTTACGAGAATGTCAGTGTAGGTCTTCTCAAAGGCTCCTCGTTAATGGGTACTTTCCCCATTCCACCGCCCGATGTTCCACACTCGTCTATCACTTCAATTAACATGATCTCCACCTCGATTCATGAAACCCCTGCATCTCACAACCTATGGCTGGTACCTGACCCTGACGATCATCTTCGTTACGACGATGAAATGCCTTTAAGTCCAGTCAAATCTTCCTATCAGGCCATTCAATTGACAACCCCTTCTACCCCCCCACTTGGTGAGTTATCTCCAGATCCTTTCCTTGTCATTTTTCCCACAGATGAGATGATCATGTCTATCATGGAAGACACCCCTTGGGACGATGGACATCACCATTCCATCCTCTTCCTGGAGAAACATACCATCGAGAACTACCAATGGATCTCGACCCTGTCGACCATTGTCGTCATTTCAACCATTCCCAAGTCCACACACAATGTGTTTTCTGAAGGGAACTTAAGCAATATCTCTCCCACTATTCCCCTCGACATATCCATCAAACATGGAATTGTCAAAAATGTGCATATCGTAGCTTCATGTTCCCTCGATGAAATCGTCACCTACAAGTCACTTTTTAAAGAATTTTGTGACGTCTTCACCTAGAGCTAGGAAGAAATGCCAGCTATCGACCCCGACATTGTGATACATGAGATCAAGACATACCTAGATGCTAAACACGTCCGGCAATGCCTTTGTCCAGTTCACCCACGTAAAGTGGCAGCTATCAAGCTTGAAGTAGAGAAACTTCTCAAAGCCGGCTTTATTTACCTGGTGGCCCTCACTGATTGGGTTTCCAATCTTGTCCCGATCGACAAGAAACAAGGAACAATCCACGTATGCATTGATTATAGGGATATCAACAAAGCTTGTCCTAAGGACAAATTTCCTACCCCCTTCGTCGATCAGATTGTCGACAATTGCACCAAAAGTGAAATCTTCTCCCTGATGGATGGTTTCTCCGGATATAATCAAATCAATATTGCTCCCAAGGATCAACACAAAACTACTTTCATTTGTCCTTGGGGAACTTTCGCCTATCGAAAACTCCCTTTCTGTCTAAAGAAAATTGGTGCCACTTTTCAATGCACTATGTCTTATGCCTTCCATGATATCAAGCACATCGTGCAACCATATCTGGATGAATTACCCACTCATTCCATGCGTTGAGTCGATCATCCAATCCACCTCTGAGCCATTTTCATCTACTGTCGGTTTTACCATATATGCTTGAATCCTCACAAGTTCGTTTTCTGCATGGAATCTGGCCAACTTCTAGGCTTTATTGTTTCACGTCAAGGGATCACAGTAGATCCTTTAAAGTTCGAGGCGATTCTTAATCTCCCTCCTCCTTCTACACTTCACCAATTACAAAGTTTGCAAGGGAAAGCAAACTTTCTTCGTCGTTTCATCCCAAACTACGCCAAGATAACTGTTGGATTTATGTGACTTCTCAAAAAGGGGTCTGAGTTCATATGGGATACCATCAAAAACAAATACTTTGAAGCTCTGAAATTGTCCCTGACACGTGCTCCGCTTCTCTTCCCCTCTGATTACAATCGCGATTATTTCCTCTACCTCGCAGCCTCGGATTACACCATTGCTATGGTTCTCGTCCAAGAGGATGATTCTCATGATGAACATGTTATCTATTACTTGAGTTGAAGTCTAATGCCTACCGAAACCAAGTATTTACATGTCAAAAAACTAACCTTGGCAGTCGTCCAAGCAGTTCAATGCTTCCTACACTATATCCTCTCTCGCAAGACTACAATGATTTCTAACTGCAACCCTATGCAACACATTCTCACACGTCGATTGATAGGGGGAAAATACTCCAAATGGATTGTGATACTCCAAGAGCTTGACTTGGAATTTGAATGAGCCAAGTCCAAGAAGTCCTTAGTGTTTGTCGAGTTGATATGCGACTTTCCCTACTCTGAAATGAAAAATGCAGCAGTTGATTCATTACTTGATGAATCCCTTTTCCTCATTAGTTTCGATGATCTTTGGTATGGCGATATCATTATATATCTCCAAACCCAGACTTTCCAGCCCAATTTTTCCAGTACTGACCAGTGTCGAATAAGCTACCAAGCCCATCAATATATTATCCTCGGGGACACACTTTATCGTCGGGGGATTGACTCAGTTTTTTTACGCTGCCTCACGTTCGACGAAGTCGAGAAAGCATTAAATGACTTCCATTCTGGAGCCTATGGTGGTCATATGTCTGGGTATGCTACTGCCCAAAAGATCTTAAGCACGGGGTATTTTTGGCCTTCTTTATTTAACGATTGCATAATCGCCATCCAAAAATGCCACGCTTGCCAGACCTATAATCATAAGATACTGTCACACCCCACTCCTCTTCACCCTGTGGTCTCCATTGGTCCCTTTACAAAATGGGGCATTGATTTCATGACATGTCACCCCACTTGGTCGGGGGGCATGGATACATTATTGTAGTCGTATATTATTTTACGAAATGGGTTGAGGCGATGCCAACATTTGACAATATTGGAATGACCGCAACATTATTCATTTTCAACCACATCATAGCTCGTTTTGGTGTTCCTCAGGCTATTTTCACTGATCATGATAGCCACTTTAGAAACTTCATGATGTCTGAACTAACTAAAAAGTTGGGTCTTCGCCATGAAAACTCAACTCCCTATTACCCACAAGCCAACAACCAAGTCGAAGCGATTAGCAAAGTTCTCATAACTATGCTCCAACGAATGATAGGGATTCACAAAACAAGTTGGCACACAATGTTGTTTTCAGCATTGTGGGCTTACAGGACATCTGTTAAGTCCACTACTAGGTTTACACCTTTCTGGTTAGTCTATGGTTTGGAAGCCATTCTCCCGATCGAATGCGAGATACCCTTTTTAAAACTAGTTGTTGAACTCCTACCAAACACTTCTGTTGAGGAAGAACGTCTATTGTATCTTATGCGATTAGATGAAACTCGACGCGATGCTACCCTAGTCATAGAAGCCCATAAAAAACGTGTCAAGGCCCAATACGACAAACATGTCAAGCCTCGTGTTTTCTCCAAAGGAGATCTGGTTCTCCTCTATGAACAAGATCGAGATATGCTAGGAGTTGGAAAATTCGAAGCAATGTGGTGAGGTCCTTATATCGTTAGACGAGTTTTGGAAAAAGGATCTTACGAGTTAGTATATTACAATGGTATCCCTTTGAGTGAACCCATAAATGGGTTGTACTTGAAGAAGTACTATGCATAAGATCACCTATGCACGAGTACTTGTATTTTTATTGTATCATACTTCTTGTGTGTTACTGTAGTTTACTTTTGTCGTTATCTGGTCTCTGCCCTTATGTGATGTTGTTTTTGATTTCCATATGTTGGAGTCTTCACTACCCCACATTGGATTCACTGATGGCGCTAGCCGTAGTACTCAGAACCTTGCTTCTGCTGCATGGGCAATTTACGCCCCTACAAATGAACTTGTCACTTTACGAGGTGTGTGCCTCGGTCGTGTGACCAACAATATTGTAGAGTATAGCATCATTTTTGAATTATTGATTGATGATATCTTGCTTGGTATCCATCACTTGGTTTTGCGACTCAATTCGCAGCTCGTAGTACTAGAGTTAAGTAATGTCTATGCTATTCAAAGTCCTACTTTGTTACAAGTGTATTTGAGAATTCGCCTCTTGGAACGTTATTTTGATTATATTGAGTATCAGCATATTCTTAGATTTCTAAATACATTAAATGATGCATTAGCTAACTATGTATTAGACAGACATTTGGGTCATTTATAAATCAATCACATCAACTTTCACACAACACAAGATAAACTGGTAGAAGTCGTATGTATATATAATGATCAAAATTTTTTTTACAAAAAGTTCTGTCCGAGGACCAAAATTTCAAAATCTAAAGCTCATAGCTTCTACAAAGTGGCATCATAGATGATGTTCACGATAACACAAGACTACCCGGGAAACCCTACGAAGAAGTCAGCCAACAGAATCTGACACCCCTACTGTATGGCGTTAATAACATCACAGAACCTCTCCAAGAGGCATGTCTGGAATGTCTATTGTCAAACCCTCCAGGTTTTGTTCCACTACTTCATAATCTTCACCGTCCCATCGTGGCACTAGAGCCACCTCTCCTCGTCATTGAATAGGATAAGTACCAAGTGGTCAATAAGGCCCCATGTCTGTGTCATTAAAAAAGAAGTTTTGTAATTAGAACTTGGATGAACATAAAAACATTTGCATATGATAAAATTCACAAAAACATTGAGAAAGTAAAAATGTGTACTTCTTACCAAGATCCCCCCACTGAGTGCCCTTGGGTAGGGCCAAGTTTGGATCTCCTCGAAATTCCAACCTGGCATAGGCATAATCATTGACAATCAGCATCTATGGTCGCAACCAATCGAAGAAGGCATCATTGTATTTGATGATTGGTCGAGCTACGTGCCAGGCCATGAGGTTACACCACCTCAACATTCTTGGATCCTCTGGAGATGGTAAACCCCACTCAACCTACAACCTTAGCAGGGGAACCCTCTCAAGAAAGAAGGACCCATACTCGAATTGCTTCAGGTTGCCTCTCCTGCATTTAGTCAACTGCCTCTTCACACTACGAAGGACTGTGTCTGCCTAGTTAAAGACCCGAGGCTCAGTACACTCTATGGCATACTGAAAGTAGCTCTGGAGAGCCATGTGTGGAGCAGCACTCCTAGCCATACAAGAAATGGTGAACAAAATAGTGCGAAGGGTTAAATCCCGCACCCCCCAAATGGCCACCTTTACTTTGCTCCTTTTCGCCTCTGGAACATAGTGCAAACGACAGTATTCACTCATAGGCAGCCCACCACCTCTGCTACCAGTCAAGCTCACATGGTACCCACACTGTGATAGTCCTGTCAAAAAGTAAACATCCTCGATATCCAAGGACAATGTGTGGACCCCGACGTGGAAAACTTGTTGGTCCACTTCCCACATATGCACAAGGTACTCCAATAGCCTGACTTGGGCCCTCATACCCGAGATATGAAAGAACTTCAGGAGACCACAGTCTCGCAAAGCGGCGAAGATGCTTGGGTTATTCCTGGAAATAGCATCATATTCTTCATGCTCTCTTTCATGCCATTCTAGAACCATGGTGATAGCCAAATACCTACATAAGAAACATAAGAAGAAGGTCAACAACTCTAGTCAAGACTTGGTATCTTTTTCAATGAGAAAACTTCAAAGAAACTTTTCACTTTGTGGTTCTCATAGGTGCCCTTTAGGCATAGTGCAAGGTTCTCACAGGTTCCTGTGGGGCCACCTACAAGAATGATGCTTTCTGGCAGGTCCTGTGTGGCTGGCCTGCGAGAATGGTTGAGCGCAAATTTAACCCCTAAAACAAACTCAAAAACATGAATTTTACCAATGAAAATGAAAAATTGAACCATGAAAATATAGAGGACAAGGAGCTTACCTCACTGTCGGAGACAGTTCGTCAAATGGATGCTCATACCTCCCGCAATCGAGCTCCAAACTTCAAGGGCAAAAGAGGGGTTTTGGGCTAAAATATTGGCAAAGTTACAATGACTATGGTAAAAAGAACTCTTACCCACTTATATTTACTTTTACCATTTTTTATTGGTTTTTATAATTGTTTTATTTATTAAACCTAATGCCTAATACCCTTATGAGGGAGAATTTTGCAGACATGACGACTTCAACATTTATACATTGGGATACAGATATTTCTTCTCTTTTTCATTGCATGATTGAGTTGTTTTTTATTGTTTTTGCACAAAACCTCGAGCTTGGTCTTTCTCCATTCTCACGCTCGAAAATACATGAGAACGCGATTGAGCACACTTTTATCACTTTTTCGGGCTCAACAAGGTTATATGAAAAAGGAACCCCCCTGAAGTCCTCTTTAAGCTCTTTTTAGACTCTCTAAACATGAAAAGATTGCCAAGCGACCTTGTTATTTTCACGCTCGTTAAAGTATTTGAAGAAAGCGTTTGTTGGGTGATAATTTATCTCTTTTTTGGTCTCATTAGACTATTTTATGAAAAAGGAACTGAGAGAGTTCTCTTTTAAGTGTTTTTCCAGACTCTATAATCATGAAAAACCTTAGAGTTTTCTATCTTTGGACTCGTTAAACAAACATCGACAGACCTGCGATGGGATCGAACCACTCCTTCCTAGGGTTCGTTAAAAACAATCCAAAGGACTCATCCAAAGGATGAGCTTACATCAACAAGCATATGTTATCCTCCTCAAGCTTGCGTAAAAATAAAGAGGTACTCGCCAGAAATGGTGGGGGAAAATTTGGGAAAGGGATGTGTTTTCGTATTCATATTATTGGCAGTAAGTTTCACTCTTGAACATGACACCCCCCTATTCATTATTTGAAGCCAGTTTGGGAAATCCATTTGTCTCTCATTCGACTTGCCACAAGGTCATATCATGAGTCATGTCTAAGTCAATGCTGCCAAATCATTAGTCGTGTCATTCATATGTTCAAGAGAAGTTCATCTGAAACCTCTATTGAGTCGGCCATCTGTAGGTGTCCATTCCCTCTGTGTCGGCCTTCCCTGTGTCCAGTCCAACTTACATCATACTCTGTTTCACCTTCAAAATCTGTTACTCATTCATATCATTGATGGGGGATACATCAAGGCCCTCTTGTGACAAGTTTTGTTCCGTCGACTCTAGCTCATTATCTGGAAACAAGACTTAGAAATTATTTGGTACCTTGGAACTTGCATGCCTCAATGGTAGGTTTCCTTGCTTTAGATAGTGGGTTTTCATCATTGGCCCCTGATAGGGATATTTTGTCAGATGTTCGACCTCAACTCATTTATTCACATTCGGTGGATTGTACTAGTGTACCTTGGGAGTCATTGACATTAATGGTGATTTCCCTCGCTCTTGTTAATGGTTTCATCAATGACTGGTAATCAAGTGGTTTCTACCATGTTCGACTTCGACACATGTAATCACATGGTTAGATTCGTACTTTTGGGTGACGGGATTGAAGACCCTGGATCTCATCTCTTTGATCCAGGTTGCGATGGGATATGTATAATTTGTTGACACATAGATCCACTTTGTATGTCTCATGGCTATGTCGTCTCAATTTGAATTTTCTTGCATAGATCCATAGTGTATTCCTGGTGGCTATGTGATATTTTGATGGCATGGATCCACAGTGTATGATTGGTGGCCATGACTTATGTTTATGATGTCATCAGTCTATGATCTGAGTATGGGAATTCCTACCTCAGAACTAGTACGATATTCTGCAGATGCTTGGTTGTTTGTAGGTTTCTGATTAGGTGCGCTCCTAGTTTCCGACACACACATGCAGTTTACAAAGTATTTCAGCTGTCACTGATTCTGGCCTCATACTTTGGGGGGGATTCTATTACCCATGATTTTGGTCATCTAGATGGTGTATTAACAATGGTGTACTCAGGCTCCCAATAAGAAATTTCTCCTGAGAAAAGTGGCATTTATCTCCTTCTAGAAAACACATTTTCAAAGAGAGTTTGTAGGTTGCTTATAGCCTAGGGTGCGAGAATGACCCATTCTCATAGGCCACCTTAAGCTAGGGTGTGAACTTCTCACACTGTGCTCTATACCTAGGGTGCGAACTTGTTCTCAAGCTTGGAAAAAAGATGAAATCTCGATGGTTCTAGAAGGGAATCTTCTAGAAAATGGGTTGGCATTCGAATGGTTATCATTTTACTGGTTTCCCTAATTTGGTGGGATCATTCTCATCCATTTAACCATCTCATCCTGTCCTATATATTGAAAGGATTTTCATGGAAAAGGTTAAGCAAGATTAATTGAAGAATCGGTGAAGGAATTGTGTGAAGAACCCAGCTTGAGTAGAAGCTTGGAGATTCTAGTAGGTATATCAAGAGGAATTGGATATTCTTCATGCAAGGACAGAGCTAATGTGTGTGTTGGAACCAAGAGTCACCAAAAGTAATCTTGCGACATCAAGGCAATCAGGTTGTATCTTCTACTTTCGATTAATATGATATAGCGACGTGTCCTTTTCCCATAAAGTCATTCTCACTTTATTGTGTAATTCCTTGATCATATACATAAGTTGACAATTGAATAAATTTTTCTATCTTCACTTTGGTTGGTTTTTGTTTTCTTGGTCTTGACCTCACGAGAGCACCGGAGCGAAGTGGGAGCAACAAATACCCAAGGAAGTGATACAAAGGTATGTTACTTGTTCCTCCTTACTAGCTAATTCAATGGTCATAACTTAGGGAAAGAGTCATGTTCTGTCTTATTTTGTTCTAGATCCAGGTGGATCTAGGGAGATCTGTTAGTGTCTACACCTATCGATTAGTCCAATAACACTATGGAAGATTGGGTTGAAAGGACAACTTCCAGGAAAAGCAAAGTGGTGCTCCAGGGAAAACGTAGAGGAAACATTTCCTCACCTCATTCAATAAATATTTTGGGTACCAAAAGTCTCCCTAAATGGGTAGGTATGATCCAAATTGGATCATTATATTATTTTTCATCTATCTTGATGCTTTATGGGTGAAAAAATGGAGGAATGAACTTGTAGATCCATTTTAGCGATTGGTCCCAATTTGGAAATTTGGGTCCAAAAAATCATCTAAAATCTTTGGGAGCCCATCTAAGGCATCAAACAACACTATTTTTTGGTCCAAACCTTACTATGTATTAAGAGGATATATTCTACACACCAATACCTTTCCAATGGTGCAAGCATTTCCTCAATCAAAGTTCATATGTGAAAGTTATGCCTCCTGCAATTTGACCTACTGTATTGATCACCATGGCGTGAGTGGATGGCATGTCGCCCCCCATTACATAAATAGGTGTTGCACATTATATTCATCCTCCTTATGACCGTTAGTGATGTAAACCTATATGTTGTCTTTAGAAGGACCAATGGCCTAAATTCCTGACTAAAGAAGGGAGAAGAACTTTGCCTGAGAGATGAAATCATATTTTCCTTTGAAAAAACCCTACTAAAGAGGATCGTCGCACCCTGTCCAGTTATAGATGTGTGACAATCCTGGATCATCACATGTTGTACTAAACCTTACCTGTGACATCATCGCACTCTTCTCAGTTCTACAGGTGCGACGATTTTGTACTTGGGGAGAATGAGCATCTTCTCGATGCTTCTAGAAGGAGAAGCTTATGTGGTGAGGTGGCCTTCGATCAATTTGGATATTACTCACTTTTCTGATTTAGTGGGATCATCCTAACCTCTTCACCTTATCCTCTTCATCTTATAAAAGGAGAGGAGCTCTCATGGAGAAATTTAAATTGGATTGAGTTTGATTAGATTAGCTTGGTTAGATTGGCTTTGAGCTTTTCTTTGTCAAGATAGATTGTGAGTGATTTTCAGATCCACGGTCTCATAATTCTTGGAGCAAAAGTGTGTGGGAAGCAAGGAACTACTGGAAGGAACTTGACAACATTGAGGCATCTGGTTGTATCTTTCTTCCACATTATTTAATACATATATACTTTTCTTTCCTATATGAATGTTATTTGTCGATATTGTATGATTCCTTGATCATGTACATAGTTTCATATCAAATAGACTATGTTATTCTTGTCTTCGTTGGCTTGTGTTTCTTTGCAGATATTTCTCCATAACCCTCACGACGGAGATGGGATCACCTTGGCAAGGCCAGGTCTACAACATTTAAAAGGTATGTTTTGGATACTCTTCTTATTTGATAACTGAAATCTAACAAAATTTTAGTATATTGTCTTGTTTTGTTCTAGTTTCTTGTTGAAGTTAGGGAGATCTGTTTATGTCTGCATTTACTGATTAATCCAATAACAAAATTGGTTACTCTACTGGGCAACAGATTGTTTTCCTAGTTTGTCTTGCTTTCTTTCTTTGATTTCTTGGGTTTTTTGTTTTGAGTCATTGGGAGATCCAGATTGACTCTCTGACTATTTAATTTCACTGGAAAACCTTCATGCTTTTTATTTTTTTCCATTTTTTCCTTTGATTGTCGCACCTTGGTTTGAGAGACAGTGTGACGATCTAGCATCAATGCACCATACCTTTTGACATAGTGCAACATCATCACACTGTATTTTTTCTCTAGCCTGGGACGATTAAGGATCATCATACTGTGCTCGCTTGTAGCCTGCGACGATTGTGAAATTTTTTAATTTTTGATGGTTTTCCCTGCCCAGATCTGTGATAAGTATTTGGAGTGATTTGTTAGGTCTAATTATAGTCTACTTGACAACTTTGAATCTATTTTTAGCCATATTTGAATTTTTTTAGTTTGTTTGCTTTTAAAAGATCTGATCTCTTTCTTTGAGTGTCTTTCAGTTACAAGCCATTGTTTTTCTTTAGAATTGTTTAGTGAAAGACCGCTTCTTTTCTGAATACTTCGTGTTAAAAGAGAAAATTTGTTTGGGTTTCTTTGTTTTATATAGATTTTTTGTTGCTTTTAGCTATCATTGAAATAAAAATGTTAATTTCTTGTTTTTCATTAGATTGGGGGCATCCTTTCATTTGAAGTAGCGAAATTGCATCTTGAAATCTTAAAAAAAATTCCCGCTCATGGCCAGGGGGGGAAAAGAATCGTGTATTGGTGTATAGTCTCTTTAGCTCATTTCTTAAATTTCTTGATATTGATGAGTTTAATAAAATTTTAGGACATTGTGCATCTAGGAATGATAAATGTTTTCTCCTTCTCGTAATATAGCATTCATCGAAGTGAAATATTTGCATTCTCATTTCTTTGCATTGTTTAGAGTCGGTCAAAACTTCATTTAGTCCATTCCATTTTCCTCTTGAGCAAACAATAGCCTTAAAATAAAATGCTAAACTAAAATTGATTAGACATTTGTATATTTTCTGGTAGCAAACCTACATTAGCTTAGGTGTAGGGCTTTGGAATAGGTGTGAAAGATAACTTTCCAAAGTTGCAAACAAACATAAAATCTTGTGATTGGGAGAGTCTAAATCCACTTGCTACATTTTTTCTGGGGAATCCCTTCTAACAAAAGGGTCAATCACGAGGTTGCATTAGGACTGGCAAAATTACTCACCCTGCTTTGTTGGTCTTAGTGTAGATATTGCACGTATTATTGGGGGTCACTTGAGAAGAAAATCATGTGGGGATATTCTCAAGTAGATTTAGGGATTAGATACCCTACCTTTGTGCATGGATCAGATTGTCGACTTTTTCCCCAGGCATCATCATCATAATTGGTAACCTTAGTAGCCTATCTCTTTAGGGTCTTTACACGAGGTGACTGTGGAGGGGAAATTTTTCACGATACTTGGAATCGACGTCGGACAAACTCACTCGGTCTCCTTGGAGGGGATACCCAATTTTATGCGTGGGAGCTTGAAACAGATTGTAAGTCTATTAAGCAGGTCATCAACGTAACTTTTCCACCTTCTCTATCTCAACCCCTTCTTACATTGTCCTCGCGATGTTGGATTTCATCACCAACTAGTTTGTTCATTGTGAGAAGGTTTTATTTGTTTTCTTTCTTCCTATATTTTTAGCATGTGTTGTTTATTTTCCCTAGAATATCTAGATCAGATCTGTGTTTAATGGCATCAGTTCCTGGAACGACCAATGAAGCAACCCCTACTTCATTGGTCTCACAATTGGATTACTGGTATGGTTTTTTTCCACTCGGGTAATCACGAATGCAACTAGTTCTTCAGTTGTAAGAACTTCCCCCAAAGAACATCAACCTCATGTTGTCCCTTCACCTTCTTCACCAGTAAGATATCCTTCGCCTTCTTCACTTGCAAGGTATTTTTCTGTGTCATCTTCTTGGACGAGTGAAATCTCTGCAGCTAGTAACCTAGTGGATAAGAAGAAGAAGAAAAGGAAGATTACGAAGAAGAAAAATAAGCAAGGGTCTAAACTTCCAACCTCTGCCAAAAATGTTGGAAAACAACCAGTTATTGATAATCATGCTAAGAGTGTTGATGATGCCAAGATCACCCAAACAACCCATAAGACCAAGTACCCTTGTAGTCTTTGTAAGGGTAGCCATCTTCTTAAAGATTTCCCTGGTCTAACCAAGGTTATAGAAGCATGGTATACACACCCTCGCCAGTCTCTGTCATCATCTTATGATCACCATGGCGATGACCTCCTGTCAACTAGTTAAGAAATCGTTGGGAAGAAGAAAAGTAGATTCAAGTTCCCTTGTATGTTATGTGGAGGGAGTCATCAAACTCACCTTTTCCCTTGTATGGAAGAAGCCTCGAAATTACTAGAAGACATGTTTGTTTCCCAACCTCAACTTACGGCTGCTTATCGCAATCTTTCTCTTAACCCATCTGTAGTTGATGGAATGATCAATCTGGTCCCATCGTCGATCAGTCTGGTTGATCAGGTAGTCAATCTGGTCACGTCCTTAGTTGAACCAGTTGACCAAGTGGTCAATCTTTTCGCATCGTTGGTGAATCCCACTCCCCCGATAGTGAGTGCAACCCAAGCGGTCGATTCATTTCCACCCATCAACCCCATTCTCCCCTTGGAGAATAAAACCCAAGTGGTCGATCTGATCTCGTCATCGGTCGATCCTATTTTCCTGCTAGAGATTAAAACTGATACTGCCCATGTTTTTCTTGTTTATACAGAATCTATAGTGCTAGGGGGCATTCCTCCTCTCGTGGAACCACCTCCAAGTAATGAGGCCAACCTTTTTTATTGGGTTGCACTAACTGGACCTCATCTTCCCTCTCACATTCCTTTCAAGATTACCATACAAGTTTGTGGTCGGGATTCCTCAGACGCTGATAGACAAAGCTGTGGCCGATAGTATTTTGTCTTCTATTGCTTGGAAATATTTGGGTTATCCTCAACTTGTGTCGGTTACAAAGAATATGTTATCTTTTAACAGAAGAACTAGTCACCCTTTAGGAGTCCTTCCTCAGTTTCCTGTAACTTTGGGAGGGAAACCTGTCTTTATTGATGTTATGGTAGCCCAATACACCTTGGATTTCAATTTAATCCTTGGGCGAGATTACGTCTATTCCATGAAATCTATCCGATCCACTCTTTTTCATGTGACATCTTTCTCTCACGATGGAAGAATTGTGACTATTGATCAACTTTCATTCGTTGGCCCTGACTTGACAATCAACTCAATGGCCTCCCTAAATTGTTTTTATATGCATACGGTGTCGCCCCCGCCACAGATCAATTATGTGGCATTGTCTCCCATTCCTTCAACTACTGATGAAAATGATCCTCTCATTGTAAGCTCAATCACTTATGACTTGGATCCGATATTTGACATGGTGATCTCTTAAGTAGGGCTATTGGAGCCTGACCTCCTTACCCCTATCATGACCCTTGACATGTGTGCCTTCCAGAGTGTGTTTCTTCCATCAAGTGAAGATCTCTTGGAGGCCATGACTGAGTTTTGTCCCCTGACATGGTGTCCTTCTGAAGTATTGTCCTCTTGGAATCCATGAACAAGAAGAGAGCTTTGAGCATGGTTTTCTAATTTCAAGATCATTAAAAAATGAAACCAGTTTTGAGCATGGTTTTCTGATTTCAAGCTCATTAAAAAATGAAACCAGCTTTGAGCATGGTTTTCTAATTTCAAGCTCCTTAAAAAAATGAAACCAGCTATGAGGATATTTTTAGTGTCTCTGTAGCAACCTCGTTAAAAAATAAAACAAAGGTTATGAGCATAGTTCTTTTCCTATGTCGAGCTTGTTAAAAAATGAAATAGAATTCTTCTTTCTTCGATTGAGTCAAGACTTCGTTCCGTATAGTATTTGAAGCTCCATTTCATCCTCCTTTACAGTTGGATGAAACAAAGATTGGGGGGCATTTTCTTATAGCCTCTAGACTTCATGCGGAAGTAAAGACGCTAGCTTCTTAAGTTGGGGGCTAAGTACCAACAATCCATGGATTATGCATTGGTAAGCGTCAAGCATAGTTTTCTCTGGTTCAATCTTGTGTAAAAATGAAACAGCCTACCTCAAGCATAGTTTCCTCTATTTCAAGCTTGTGTAAAAATGAAACCAAGTCCAAGCATAGTTTTGCTTAGTTTTAATCTTGTGTAAAAAATAAAATCTATCCCAAGCATAGTTTTTTTTTTGTTTTAAGCTTGCGTAAAAATGAAAACAATCCCGAGCTTAGTCTTTGTTCTTTCTCTTGCTCGTAAATACTTGAGAATGTAACCAAGTATACTTTTATAACTTTTTCGGACACGTAAAGGTTATACGAAAAAGGAACCCCCTGGAGTTCCCTTTATGCTCTTTTCAGACTCTCTAAACATGAAAAGATTGTCGAGCGACCTTATTCTTTTCACGCTTGTTAAAGTATTTGAATAAAATGTTTGTTGAGAGGTAGTTTATCTCTTTTTTAGTCTCATCAGACTACTTTACGAAAAAAGGACATTTTTGAGTTTTCTTTAAGTGTTTTTCAGACTCTCTAAATATGAAAAAACCTTGAGTTTTCTTTTTTTGGACTCATAAAACAAGCATCGAAATACCCATATGGGATCGAACCACTCCTTCCTAGAGTTAGTTAAAAATACTCCGAAGGAATCATCCAAAGGATGAGCTTATAGTTCAAGCATATGTTATCCTCCTCAAGCTTGTGTAAAAATAAAGAGGTACTCGCCAGAAATGGTGGGGGAGGAATTAGGAAAGAAATGTATCTAAACTTGTATTCCAGGGAAGAGTCACTTTTGAACATGACACCCTTTCACTTGCTTTGTGTCTAGGTTGAAAAATTTGCTTGCCTCTTGATCATACTCCTTTATAAGATTACAACTTGGTCTGTGATACCTGTTGTTGAGTCAGTTTTTCCAAGACAAATGTCTTGTCATCAATATGTTCAAAGAGAAGTTCAAACTGGAAATCCTTCTAGTGCGTCAACCATTTCTACAATCCTTAAGCCTTCTATTGTGTCTTCCATCCCTGAGTCAGTCATGAATCATATGTTACTCTGATCTACTTCAAATCTTGTTACCCATTTCATGTCATTGATGGGGGATACATTAAGGCCCTTTTGTGATGAGTCTTTTCATGTCGACTTCAACTCATTATCCAAGAATTAGACTTAGAAACTAATTGGTACCTTGGAACTTGCATGCCTCAATGGCAGGTTTCCTCACTTTCGACAGTGGGTTTTCATTATTGACCCCTGATCAAAAGATTTCGTCGAGTGTTCGACTTCATCTCATTAATTCACACCCATTGCATTGTACTAGAGTACCTTGGGAGTCATTGACATTAATGGTGATTTCCCTCACTTGTTAATGGTATACACTAATGACCGATAATCAAGTGGTTTCTACCATGTTCGACTTCAACACATGTATTTGCATGGTTAGATTTGTACTATAGAGCGATGCAGATGAAGACCCTAGAACTTTTTTGACAGATTTAGGTTGCGTTGGAGTATATTTAGTTTGTACTATTGCATAGATCCACATTGTACGTCTCATGGATATGTTCAAATTTGATTCTTTAACACATAGATCCACAGTGTCTTTTTGGTGTCTATGTTCAGATTTGAGTCATATTGGCATGGATCCACAGTTTATGTTTGGTGGCCATGACTTGTCTTACTTGACATGGATCTTTGCATGTCGACATTTATGCTTTGAGTCATTTGTATTCTGATTATGGGAATGCCTACCTCAGTGATGATATATCATTGTACTTTATTTCCTTGTTTGTTGGCAAGTTTTTGACCGACTGTTCCTTGTTCCCTAAACACACTCGACAAAGTATTTCAGCTATCACTCTATTATAACTTCATACTTTGGGGGGCTCTCTGTTACACATTATATTCTTCATCCTTATTATCGTTAATGATGTAAACCTATATGTTGTCTTCAGAAGGATCAATGGCCTAAATTCTTGAGGAAAGAAGGGATAAGAACTTTTCCTGAGAGATGAAATCATATTTTACTTTGAAAAAACCCTAATAAAGAGGATCATCGCACCCTGTCCAGTTATAGAGGTGCGGCGATCCCATATCGTCGCATGTTGTACTAAACTTGGCCTATGACATCATCTCACTCTGCTCAGTTCTAGGTGTGCGACGATTTTTGTACATGGGGAAAACAAGCATCTTCTCGATGCTTCTAGAAGGAGAAGCTTATGTGGTGAGGTGGCCTTCGATCGGTTTGGATCTTACTCATTTTTCTGATTTAGTGGGATCGTCCTAACCTCCTCACCTTATCCTCTTCATCTTATAAAAGGAGAGGAGCTCTCATGGAGAAATTTAGATTGGATTGAGTTTGATTTTATATAGATTGGTAGCTTGGTTAGATTGGTTTTGAGCTTTACTTTGTCAAGACAGATTGTGAGTGATTTTCAGATCCACAGTCTCAGAATTCTTGGAGAAGAAGTGTGTGGGAAGCAAGGAACTGTTGGAAGGAACTTGACAACATCGAGGCATCTAGTTGTATCTTTCTTCCACATTATTTAATACATATATACTTTTCTTTCCTATATGAATGTTAATTGTCCATATTGTATGATTCCTTGATCACATACATAGTTTCATATCAAATAGACTATGTTATTCTTGTCTTTGTTGGCTTGTGTTTCTTTGCAGATATTTCTCTATAATCCTCACGACGGAGCTGGGATCACCTTGGCGAGGTCAGGTATACAACATTTAAAAGGTATGGTTTGGATTCTCTTCTTATTTGATAACTGAAACCTAAGGAAAGTTTATTATATTGTCTTGTTTTGTTCTAGCTTCTTGTTGAAGTTAGGGAGATCTATTTATGTCTGCATTTACCGATTAATCCAATAAAAAAATTGGAGACTCCACTGGGGAACAAATTGTTTTCCTAGTTTGTCTTGATTTCTTGCTTTGATTGCTTAGGTTATGTTTTTTGAGTCACTGGGAGATCCAAATTGACTCTTTGACTATTTAATTTCTCTGGAAAACCTTCATGTTTTTCTTTTTCCCATTTTTTCCTTTGATCATTGCACCCTTCATTGAGAGACAGTGCTCTGATCTAGGATCGACAAACCATACATTTTGACATAGTGCGACATCGTCGCACTATATTTGTTCTCTAGCCTACGACGATCAAGGATCATCGCACTGTGCTGGCTTGTAGCCTGCGATGATTGTGAAATTTTTTAATTTTTTATGGTTTTCCCTGCTCTAATTTGAGATAAGTATTTGGGGTGATTTGTTAGGTCTGATTATAGTCTGGTTGAAATATTTGAATAGTTTTTTATCCATATTTGTGTTTTTTTAGATTGTTTTCTTTTAAAATATCTGATCTCTTTCTTTGAGTGTCTTCCAGTTACAAGGCATTGCTTTTCTTTAGAATTATTTAGTGAAAGAACACTTCTTTTTTGAATACTTTGTGTTAAAAGAGAAAAATTGTTTGGGTTGCTTTGTTTTATAGAGATTTTCTATTGTTTATAGCTATCTTTGAAAACAAAAAAATAATTTCTTGCTTTGCCTTAGATTGGGGGCATCCTTACATTTGAAGTAGCGAAATTGCATGGTTTTTGGCATTTTTGGTCTTGAAATCTTAAAACAATTTCCCACTCATGGCCAGGGGGGGGGAAGAATCATGTATTGGTGTATAGCCTCTTTAGCTCATTTCTTAAATTTCTTGATATTGATGAGTTTAATAAAATATATTTTGCATCTGGGAATGATAAAAATTTTATCCTTCTCGTAATATAGCATTCATCGAAGTGAAATATTTGCATTCTCATTTGTTTGCATTGTTTAGAGTCAATCAAAACATCATTTAGTCCATGCCATTTTCCTCTTGAGTAAACAAAAACCTTAAAATAAAGCGCTAAACTAAAATTGATTAGACATTTTTATATTTTCTGGTAGTATACCTACATTAGCTTAGGTGTAGGGCTTTGGAATAGGTGTGAAAGATAACTTTCCAAAGCTGTAAACAAACATAGAATCTTGTGATAGGGAGAGTCTAAATCCACTTGCTACATTTTTTCTTGGGAATCATTTATAACACAAGGGTCAATCACGAGGTCGCATTAGGACTAGCAGAGTTAGTCACCTTGCTTTGTTGGTCTTAGTGTATAAATTGCACGTATTATTGGGGGTCACTTGAGAAGAAAATCATGTAGGGACCTTCTCGAGTAGATTTCAAGCTTAGATACCCTGCCTTTGCATCTGGATCGAACTTTCGACTATTTTCCCAGGCATCATCGTCATAATTGGTAACCTTAGTAGCCTATCACTTTAGGGTATTTACACGAGGTGACTGTGGAGGGGCAATTCTTCACGGTACCTGGAATCGACGTTGGCCAAACTCACTCGGGCTCCTTGGAGGGTATACCCATGTTTATGTGTGGGAGCTTGCAATAGGGTATAAGATCGTTAAGCAGGTCATCAGCTTAACTTTTCCACCTGCTCTATCTCATCTCCTTCTTACATTGTCCTCGCGATGTTGGATTTCATCACCAACTAGTGTGTTCACTGTGAGAAGGTTTTGTTTGTTTGCTTGCTTCCTAGATTTTTAGCGTGTGTTGTTTATTTCCCCTAGCATACTCTAGGTTGGATCTATGTTTAATGGCATTAGTTCCTGGAATGACCAATGAAGAAACCCCTACTTCATTGGTCTCACAATTGGATTACCGATATGGTTGTTTTCCACTCAGGTAATCTTGAATGCAACTAGTTCTTCGGTTGCAAGAACTTCCCCCAAATAACATCAACCTCATGCTGATCCTTCAACTTCTTCTCCAGTAAGATCTACGTAACCTTATTCACTTGCAAGGTATTCTTCCATTTCATCTTCTTCGCTAAGTGACATCTCTGCAGCTAGTAACACGGTGGATAAGAAGAAGAAGAAAAGGAAGATTAAGAAGAAGAAAAATAAGAAAGGGTCCAAACTTCCAACCTCTACCAACCATGTTCAAAAAAAACTAGTTACTGATAATCGTGCTAGGAGTATTGATGATGCCAAGATCACCCAAACAACCCATAAGCCAAAGTACCCTTGCAGGCTTTGTAAGGGTAGACATCTTCTTAAAGATTTCCCTAGTCTATCCAAGGTTATAGAAGCATGGTATACACACCTTCGCTAGTCTCTATCATCGGCCTCTGATCACCATGTTGATGACCTCTTGTCAACTAGTTAATATATCGTTGGGAAGAAGAAAAGTAGAGTCAAGTTCCCTTGTATGTTATGCGGAGGGAGTCATCAAACTCACCTTTTCCCTCATATGGATGAAGCCTCAAAATTATTGGAAGACATGTATGTTTCCCAGCCTCAACTTCTGGTTTCTTATCGCAAGATTTCTCTCAACCCATCTGTAGTTGATGGAACGATCAATCTGGTCCCTTCATCAGTCAATCCGGTTGATAAGGTAGTCAATCTAGTCATGTCCTTATTTGAACCAGTTGACCAAGTGGTCGATCCGATCCCATCGTCAGTCAAGCCCACTCTCTCAATAGAGAGAGCAACCTAAGTGGTCGATCTGTTTCCACCCATCGACCCCATTCTCCCCTTGGAGAATAAAACCCAAGTGGTCGATCTGATCTCGTCATCGGTCGATCCTACTTTACTGCTAGAGAGTAAACCTGATACTGCCTACATTTTTTCTTGTTGATACATAATCTACCGTGCTAGGGGGAATTCCTCCTTCTCCCATGGAACCTCCTCCAAGTAATGAGGCCATCCTTTTTTATTAGGGTTCCCTAACTAGACCTCGTCTTCCCTCTCACATTCCTTTCAAGATTACCATACAGGTTTGTGGTTGGGACATTCCTCAGATGCTAATAAACGAAGGTGTGTCCATTAGTATTTTTTCCTATATTGCTTGGAAAGCTTTGGGTTATCCTCAGCTTGTGTCGGTTACGTAGAATCTGTTATCTTTTAACACAAGAACCAATCACCCTTTAGGATTCCTTCCTCATTTTCCTGAAACTTTGGGAGGGAAAACTGTCTTTATTGATGTTATGGTAGTCCAAGACCCCTTGGATTTCGATTTACTCCTTGGGAGAGAATACGTATATGCCATGAAAGCTATCGTGTCCACTCTTTTTCATGTGATATATTTCCCTCGCGATGGAAGAATTATGACTATTGATCAACTTTCGTTCAATGGCCCTGACTTTACAATCAACTCAATGACCTCCCTAAACAGTTCTTATATGCAGACGGTGTCACCCCACCACAGGTCAATTATGTGGCGTTGTCTCCCATGCCTTCAACTATCGATGAAGATGAGAATCTCATTGTAAGCTCAATCTCTTATGACTTGGATCCGGTAGTTGACATGGTGATATCTTCAGTAGGGCTATTGGAGCCTGACCTCCTTACCCCTATCGCGACCCTCAGCATGTGTGACTTCCAGAGTGTGTTTCTTCCGTCAAGTGAAGATCTCTTGGAGGCCATGATCGAGTTTTGTCCCCTGACATTGTGTCCTTCCAAAGTATTGTCCTCTTGTAATCCATGATCAAGAAGAGAGCTTTGAGAATGGTTTTTTTATTTCAAGATCATTAAAAAATGAAACCAGCTTTGAGCATGGTTTTCTAATTTCAAGCTCATTAAAAAATGAAACTAGCTTTGAGCATGGTTTTCTGAATTCAAGCTCGTTAAAAAAATGAAATCAGTTGTGAGGATATTTTTCGTGTCTCTGTAGCAACCTCGTTAAAAAATGAAATAGAGGTTACGAGCATAGTTTTTTTCCTATGTCAAGCTCGTTAAAAAATGAAATAGATTTTCCCTTTATTCGATTGAGTCAAGTACTTCGTTCCATATAGTATTTGAAGCTTCATTTCATCCTCCTTTGCAGTTGGAAAAAACAAAGCTTGGGGGGAATTTTCTTACAGCCTCTGGACTTCATGCTGAAGCTGCTAGCTTCTTAAGCTAGGGGCTAAGTACCAACAATCCATGGATTATGTATTGGGAAGCGTCAAGCATAATTTTCTCTAGTTCAAGCTTGTGTAAAAATGAAACCACCTACCTCAAGCATAGCTTCCTCTGGTTCAAACTTGTGTAAAAATGAAACTAGGTCCAAGCATAGTTTTGGTTAGTTTTAAGCTTGTGTAAAAAATAAAATCTATCCTAAGCATAGTTTTGTTTTTCTTTAACCTTGCGTAAAAATGAAAACAATCTTGAGCTTAGTCTTTGTTCTTTCCCGTGCTCGTAAATACCTGAGAATGTAACCGAGTATACTTTTATCACTTTTTCGGACTCGTAAAGGTTATACGAAAAAGGAACACCCTGGAGTTCCCTTTAAGCTCTTTTCAAACTCTCTAAACATGAAAAGATTGTTGAGCGACCTTATTCTGTACACACTCATTAAAGTATTTGAAGAAAACGTTTGTTGAGCGGTAGTTTATCTCTTTTTCGGTCTCATCAGACTAATTTATGAAAAAGAACATTTTGGATTTTTCTTTAAGTGTTTTTTAGACTCTATAAATATGAAAAACCCCTAAGTTTTCTTTTTTTGGACTCGTAAAACAAGCATCGAAAGACCCATATGGGACTGAACCACTCCTTCCTAGGGTACGTTAAAAATACTCCGAAGGACTCATCTGAAGGATGAGCTTATAGTTCAAGCATATGTTATCTCCTCAAGCTTGTGTAAAACTAAAGAGGTACTCGCCAAAAATTGTGGGGGGAAATTAGGAAAGAAATGTATCTAAACTTGTATTCCATGGAAGAGTCGCTTTTGAACATGACACCCTTTCACTCGCTTTATGTATAGGTTAGAAAATCTGCTTGTCTCTTGAACATACTACTTTATAAGATTACAAATTGGTTTGTGATCCCTATTGTTGAGTCATTTTTTCCAAGACAGTTGTCGTATCGTCAATATTTTCAAAGAGAAGTTCAACTCGGAAATCCTTCTATTGCGTCAGCCATTTCTACAGTCCTTAAGGCTTCTATTGCATTAACCATCCCTGAGTCATTCCTCAATCACATGTTACTCTGATCTACTTCAAATCTTGTTACCCGGTTCATGTCATTGATGGGGGATATATTAAGTCCCTCCTGTGATGAGTCTTTTCCTATCGACTTCAACTAATTATCCAGGAATTAGACTTAGAAACTAATTTGTACCTTGGAACTTGCATGCCTCAATGGTAGGTTTCCTCGCTTTCGACAGTGGGTTTTCATTATTGACCCCTGATCGGAATATTGCTCCGAGTGTTCGACTTCATCTCATTAATTCACACTCATTGGATTGTACAAGAGTACCTTGGGAGTCATTGACATTAATGGTGTTTTCCCTCGCACTTGTTAACGGTATACACTAATGTCTGGTAATCAAGTGGTTTCTACCATGTTCGACTTCAACACATGTATTCACATGGTTAGATTTGTACTATAGAGTGGTGGAGATGAAGATCCTGGATCTTTTTTGACAGATTCAGGTTGCATTGGAGTATATTCAGTTTGTACTGTTGCATAGATCCACATTGCATGTCTCATGGATATGTTCAAATTTGAGTCTTTAACACATAGATCCACAATGTATTTTTGGTGGCTATGTTCAGATTTGAGTCATATTGGCATGGATCCATAGTGTATGTTTGGTGGCCATGACCTGTATTACTTGACATGGATCTTTGCATGTCGGCATTTATGCTTTGATTCATTTGTATTCTGAGTATGGGAATGCCTACCTCAATGATGATATATCATTGTATTGTATTTCCTTGTTTGTTGACAGGTTTTTGATCGACTGTTCCTTGTTCCCTACACACTCAACAAAGTATTTCAGCTATCACTATGTTCTAACATCATACTTTGGGGGGCTCTTTGTTACACATTATATTCTTGATCCTTATGACCATTAATGATGTAAACCTATATGTTGTCTTCAGAAGGATCAGTGGCCTGAATTCCTGAGGAAAGAAGGGAGAAGAACTTTTCCTAAGAGATGAAATCATATTTTCCTTTGAAAAAACCCTAATAAAGAGGATCGTCGCACCCTGTCCAGTTATAAAGGTGCGACGATCCTGGATCACTGCATCCTATACTAAACCTGGCCTGCGAAATCATCTCACTCTGCTTAGTTCTAGTGGTGTAAATATTTTTGTACATGGGGAAAATGAGCATCTTCTCAATGCTTCTAGAAGGAGAAGCTTCTATGGTGAGGTGGCCTCCGATTGGTTTGGATCTTACTCACTTTTCTGATTTAGTGGGATCATCCTAACCTCATCACCTTATCCTCTTCATCTTATAAAAGGAGAGGATCTCTCATGGAGAAAGTTAGATTGGATTGAGTTTGAGTTTTTGGAGATTGGCAGCTTGGTTAGATTGGCTTTGAGATTTTCTTTATCAAGATAGATTGTGAGTGATTTTCGGATCCACAGTCTCAAAATTCTTGGAGCAGAAGTGTGTGGGAAGAAAGGAACTGCTAGAAGGAACCTGGCAACATCGAGGCATCTGGTTGTATCTTTCTTCCACATTATTTAATATAGATATACTTTTATTTCCTATATGAATGTTATTTTTCCATATTGTATGATTCCTTGATCATGTAAATAGTTTCATATCAAATAGACTCTGTTATTCTTGTCTTCGTTGGCTTGTGTTTCTTTGCAGATATTTCTCCATAAGCCTCACGACGAAGCTAGGATCACCTTGGCGAGGTCAGTTCTACAACATTTAAAATGTATGGTTTGGATCCTCTTCTTATTTGATAACTGAAATCTAAGGAATGTTTAGTATATTGTCTTGCTTTATTCTAGCTTCTTGTGGAAGTTAGGGAGATCTGTTTATGTCTCCATTTACTGATTAATCCAATAATAATGTGTGGGGCTAGCCACGTAGTGTATTTTCTAGAACATATAGAAGGTCCAAATCTGATCACTAATTGAGGGTTAAGGAATTCAATACCCTAACCCTAGATGACTATTGGGTTATGTTAAATATTGGGTTGCTAGGAGGAGAAGGGGTTCCATTCTTTTGCATTGTATCTTGTTCAATAATTGAGCATAACAACTGAGAGTGGTATATTGTGAGAATAAAAGAGGAGGAGAGATTCTCTAGTATCCATACAAGCCACAATGTCAAAGGAAACTCCATACAGAGTTCATGTTTCTTTGTACTTACATTTGAAGAAAAGAGAGCAGAGCGACCTCACCTTCTAGTTGAGTTTTCTCCCGTATTGGGTTTCCCATGTTATATATTATGTTTGTCTGTGATGGTGTATGTGAATATTTGTTCATGTTCTTTATTTTTCGTATTTAATCTATTTCATATATTTTAAGAAAAACAAAATAGTAATTAAAGAATCTAAAATCTAAAGGAAATTAACCTTAACAGTAAAAAATTTCAGTATTTTATTAGATTTGTTGTGATGAATTGTCTAGTGGAATATCCATAGTATTTGACAAATCATTCAGGATTTTGGCAAGTGATTGGATCATTATTTGGGAGTATCCCTCCCACAATACATTGTATAAACCCTAATCAATAGCAATTTTCAAACCTATGACGATAGCCATTAGTTTAACTCCATTGTTTTTGTTGTTTCCTAAGTGGTAGAATAAATGCATAGAATGTTTCCTTTGTTATTACTGAACACTCCAACTACCCTTGAGGGGCCCAAGTTACCTTTTTATGCCCCATTGAAGTTTATTTTGACAATCTGTTAAGGGGGTGATCTCCATGATTCTAGTGGAGGGTATTTGGAGTGGGTGATGTGGCTGGGTGGGATTTCAGAACACTTGTCGTTCAATTTTTTTCAATGTCTTCGAGTTTTCTAGCTTCTCTAGGCTAAGGGAGACTTTTGATTATTTCTTGGATACTTGTTTTGATTCTTCCAATAACACCTCTATATCCCTTATGTTTCTTTTGAAGATATACTTGTTACGTTCCTTCCATATCGTCAACATTGCAAAGCCTAGGAAGAGAATCCATGCCTTATTGAGAATGGCATTTTTATAAGGAATTATAAAAATGGTGGAAATTTTTCTTTTTGAGGTGATAGGTTTTGTCTAAATTTTATTCCTAAATTTTTGTAAGTAGGTTAGAGAGTCTGTATTCTGTAAATAAACCCAAAAGAAATTTTGGATTTGAATTGGTCAAGCAAAATTCAGAATCTCAGGTTTCGGTGGTTTAGGCAAGCCTGAAAGGCACTCATTAACCACCGAAAACCTTTGTTCCCGGCAGTTAAGAGGTCAAAGCAAGAATGCAGTTAACCACCGAAAGTGTTTCAACAGTAAAAATGGAAAGCCCGTGCTTTCACACGAGACATTTTTCAAGTTGGCGCAATGATGAAACGTAACTGCCGAAAGCTCGTCGAGTTGGAAGGTATGCGCGCTCTGATGGTGTCTATCCTCAAATCTAAAGCTCATGTTGTCCTTTCGACTGCAATTGTCTTTTCAAAATCTAGACATGATGGTGTCACTGAAATTCATGCGTGATGGTCATGAAGCCTCCCTCCATTTCCAGTCACAAGTACATGATCCATCATGATCCCGTTAATCCCTCATTAAATCGTCATTCAGTATCATTTTGAATTACGGGGATTACTAAGATAATCACGATTTCGCGATTTCATCAATTAAACGTATTTCTAGAGATCCTAATCCTGTTTCCCCTGGTGATAGTCAAAGCGCCACTAGAGTCCAGTGATCACTCAAGAGTCAATTAAGCTAGGGTGACTTATCAAACAAGTCCAAAACTCATCTTGTTTCATATTTAAATGAATTTACCACCGAAAATCTAAAATTTCGGCATGCTCTCAGTCAAATTGTCATCCGAAACTTGTTTAGCGTTTGAGCTCGGTGATCCGAATTCTGTGTCACCCTGCCCCACCAGTCCTTCCATGAGTTATACCCTCTATGTTCCTAAATTCTAGAACCTTTGTCTCCCTGGACACCCAGTTTCCTATAATCGTAGGTACAGAGAACATTGATCAATGTCGAAATAAGGGCCAGTGTTGAGGTCTGAGGTGGATGGAGTTTGGTACTTGGAGGCGCACCAAGAGGTAGCAGAGTTTTTTAAACAGGCAGGGGTATTCACATACTGTGAAAAACTAACCAGTTTTCATCAACAAGTAGTTGAAGCTTTTGCAATTGCATATGATGGAAGGTCTACCAAGATAGGGAAAGAAGAGTTTATCATAGATGAGGCTTCTATAGCAGAGTTTACAGGTCTTCCATGGACAGGAGGTTGTTGGTTTAAATCTACAGTGCCATCCAATGTTGAATTTAGATCATATCTATTACCCATTCACAAAGATCTGATCTGGAAAAAGGATATCCCTATGTCCTTCTTGCAGCCACAGTGGAAATATTTGTTAAAAGCAATCTTTGTGTATATTACTTGTGAAGGATGGTATAATAGAGTGATGTTCTATCACTTTAAACTTCTTAACCATTTCACAGGTAGAGAACCAATAAATCTACCTTTCTATTTCCACAAGACTCTTACTAAAATGGCCAGACAAGTTAAATCCAAGCCTACTAATGTTGCTTGTAGACTATCTCACCAAGGGCTTATCACTCTTCTTGTCAGGGAAGCTCTGTAGAGGAAATAGGTTGATCGGGGTTTCTTTCTTTTCTGGAATGAATTCCAAACAGAGAAACCACCAGAAGATGAAACTAAGAAGACTAGTGGCAGAAAGACTATTACTCCCAAAAGCAGTCTTAGGAAAAGGAAAGGTATCTCACCACCAAGAGATCCCATAAAATCATCCTCTAGTAAGAAGAAAGGA
Organism: Picea engelmannii; assembly: GCA_009831015.1. Taxonomy (NCBI): domain Eukaryota; kingdom Viridiplantae; phylum Streptophyta; class Pinopsida; order Pinales; family Pinaceae; genus Picea; species Picea engelmannii. Next base: position 724,378 of record ML776612.1, read on the forward strand.
ATCAAAAGAAAACTACAGTTTGAAGGTGAGTAGTCTAAGGACCCTGCTACAAGAAACAACCCTTTAAACCTACCTTACAACGATTCAGAACCAAAAAAGGAATTGGCTGAGACACAGGATAATGTGCAGACTGAACAAGGTGCATACTATTGTTCCAATTTACCTTCACCAACTCCTCCAGAGGAACACACTCCACTAGTGGCTGAAGCCTCTTCAAGTAAGCCTAGAACAGCTAGATCACGGAAAATCAACAAACTCCTGTAGCAGGTCTATGAAATGGAAGTCTTGAAAAGGGTGATTAAAAAAGATAATACAGACCTGACTGACAGAAATGCAAAGCTTTTCAAAATAAACCAAACCCTCAAGGAAAAGCATGACAATATTAAAGACAGAAATAGGGTATTGATCAAGGAAAACATGAAGCTGTATAGACAGCTGAGGATTCTGAGGTTGAAGTTAAAGGAGTTTCAATCACCAGCAAAGGAGAAAACTGGATTAGAAACTTTGGCTAACTTAGTTACAACCATGGTAGACACACCAGAACCTTCCACACAGCCAGCAGAAGTTCGCAAATCTACACGAACAAGGGTTGCCTCATCCAAGAAACCTTGAACATCAAAAGGAATCCAAGGTAAGCATTTTTGCAATTTTGAAGTTTTCTCAAAACTGAAGTTTCGGTGGTTTAGGCGAACAGGACGACTGTTCATTAACCACTGAAAAATAGGACTTTCGGTAGATAATTCTCTCAGGAGCTTTCTAAGTTAACCATCGAAAGCCTGTCATTTCCAGAATGATCAAGTTTTTGCACAGATCGATGTTTTTTGAGCTGGAAAGGTTTGAAACCTCTTAGAATGAACATTTGATGAATTGTCAAGACAAATCAAATAGATATTTTTGATAGATTATGGAAAGAGGAGGTGTTTCAAAGGTTTTTGGTATCTTTGACAAAGACAGAAAATCAGGACACTTTCTCACATCAACAGATTCAAATTTGTCTCTCTTGGAGAGTCATCAGTTAGCTTTGGGAGGCTATCCTACACTACACCAGCACTCAACAAGAGAGGAAGACCATGAAATCTGGGATTGACCTCATTTTTGGGGATCATTCCACATCTTTTGCAACTAAATTTTGATTTACTATCTTTAGCTTATTTGATCCATGTTTTCAGGATCTCATAACTGCTTTGTAAAGCTATAAAGCTAAGGGTAGAATATGAACCGGTGGTTTCACTTTGGAGACTTTTTTCATATTATGTAACTCAAAACTTCTCATTTTCATATTCAGTAATACAAGCTTCTTTTTCCATAACTTGTTCAGATTTCATCTTCTTGTCTATTCTGTACTTGCACCTAGATATTATATTCATGTTGTTATGCTTGTTTATGCCCGATAACTGTCATCTTATCACTGCATTCATAAGTTAAACTTTGCAAGTATTCCTGTGATTATTGTAATTGGCCATTCATATATGCTTTATATGTGATTTTGCTGATATAATAGTTATTTCTTCATTCATCCCTTTATTTGTAAACTCTCTGAACATTTGTGGTTGAAAGCCTTGTCCATCTAAATGTGTTTATGCATGATTTGAGTGAGAAATGATTCAGTCCTCTGACTTGATCCAAACCCACACTTTTTATTGAGAAAATAGTTACCAAAAGATTAAGTTACCAGGCATCTCTGACTTACATCCTAGGAGAGTTTCCTTCAGTGATAACAAATTAGCGTCATTGCTGAGGAAAGGAGATCAAAGCTCAGCTTCCTTGGGAGACAACATATCTCCAGCTTTGATGATAGACAAAGTCTGGACATCATTCAGGTTGTAATTTTCTATCTGGCGACTCCATTGAAACAAAGTGGCTCCAAAAAGAGCTCACACCAGGGCGAACCAAGAAGGCTTATTGACAACACCAGTTCCTGACCCTGAGAAGATCATCAGTAAGGGTAAATCTTTGCAAAGACAGGCTTCCAGATCTGCAAAGTCAATAGATTCAGGTATTCAAACCGATACTCCTTCTTTCATATCTAAAAAACCTCTAGTCGAAACCCCTGCTGCTGAAACTCATAATTCTCAAGAAATTGAAAATTTATCTCAAGTTTTTAAGGTAGAAGAACCTTCATTTTCTTCTAATATTACTAACTTTGTTCTTGAGGTCGATGTTTCATCCCATCCTAAAGAGATAATTATAGAGTCCTCTCAACAAAAGGAAACTTATTCCTCATCTTCTTTGAATTCCTCAACCATCAAACCTACGAAAGGTTTTCTATACACTCACACTAATATGCCTGCTCTTGAAGATATTATTCATGATCTGTCCTCTAAGGGAGAAGAAAATTTATCCTTGTTGCTCAGTTAGTTTTATAAAGCCTCTTATTTTTCACCCATTTCTGAAAATTCTGCTCAAGGTGAAGTGAGACAACCATTCTATTTTAACTCAGACATCCCATCTCCCCCTTCATCTCCTACGAGTTCCTCTTCTGTGTCAACCCCTAAGACTGCCATGGCTTCCCCTTTAACTAAGATGGAACAGATTTTGGAAAATAGGTATGCCCCACTTGTATTGTCAAATCCTTTGTCTGCTATGCCAACTGGAGATTATCAGAAATATATGCCAAAGTTTACCGGAGTGGGGGATTATACTGTTGAAGAACATATTGAAGATTTTTATGCTTATGCTGAAAATATTAACATTTCAGAAGAAGATGTGTGGGCCATAGTTTTTGTTCAGAGTTTGGATGGCCAAGCCCGGAAGTGGTTCAAAGAGATACCGGCAAATTCAGTCACAGGTATTGAACAATTAGATGAGGTATTCTTAAAACACTGGGGAGAAAGAAGGGATCTGTTATACTACATTTCTGAGTTTGGAAATTTGAAGAGAGAAGATGGAGAGTCAGTCTCAGACTTCATCAAGAGGTTTAATAGAATGTTTGGCAAGATCCCTGCAGAGATTAAACCAAGTGATGCATCGGCAAAGATCACATTCTCTGCTGCCTTTGATCCATATTTTTGTCTTATCCTCAGAGAAAGACGATCAGCCATGTTGGCAAATGTTTACCAAGTAGCGTATGCTTGTCATTGATGGCAAGTACAGCAGTGGAGATGGTAGGATAAGAAGGATAAAAATACCTTGTGGATTCAGACGTGAAAGCTCAGGAGGAACAACGTTGAAGAAAACGCGCACAGCAAAGGCAAAGCTCAAGATATAGGAATTTGCAGAAGAGAAGGAAGATAAATATCCATAACCACAGGATCTCATTCAAATTTCCCAAAAGAATGAGGGCCATCAGATCAGACAGAAGCTGCGAGGGAGGTTTACCATCGGGAAAAGCCAAGGTGAAATCCCGACATAATAAGGACCGTCTATTTGGAAGGATGCGTGGCAGCGATCGGGCGCCACCGGGAGAAGCTCGATAGGAGGACAGGTCTCAGCCATCAGATCCGAGCACAGGGACCCGACCACCATTGGATCAATGAGAACCTGCAAGGTCTTTAAAGGGAGTGAAGGTTTGGCTATGGTCATGAGGATAATGGTCATATGGACCAGGAGCATAGTCATCGGAGTTTCGAGGATCGTGAGTTGGATATGTCAAAGTTCCTTGACAACGAAAACCCCGAAATTGTGATATGATCTCAACCATTAAATCAAGAATTAGATCTGGTCCGTTGATTTCCTTCATCGGAGAATCGGGGATCGTGATTTCAATATGCAAAGAACACTTGACAACAAAAACCCCGAAATCGCGATATGCGATTTCACGGGTTAATCACAGCCGTTGGATAATAAGTGATCTATACCGTCGATCCAACACACGTCAACAGACCATGTCAGATAGGGACACATGGCACATCCAGGTAATGACAGGTGTTAGGTGGATTCAAAACTTCAGGCACATGAAAGTCACGAATCAAAGTGACACGTCGCAGTAGTTAACACGTGTCAAACCACGTGTGACATCAACAGAGGCATCGACAATCAGGACTTTGGAATGACAAAGTCACTTGACATCAGAAACCTCGATTTCGCGATATGCGATTTCGCGATTTAATCGTAGCCGTAAATTTAGAAGTAATCTGGACCGTTGATTATCTGCATGGGGCATCGGCGATCGGGACTTTGAAATGACAAAGTCACTTGATATCGAAAGTCTCGAAATCTCGAAGGGATTGGGACCGTCCATCTGAGGGACAGGTGTCGAAGATCAAGGCGTCGTCAGCATTTTGTTCATCGGGAAATCGGGGATTTCGTTGACAAGATTTTTGTGCAAGTTAGAATCGCGATCCGCGAAACCCCGACGAGTGGGGGCCAGATGTCAGCACAGCAGTGAAGGAGGACGATGGTGTAGTGGAGGCCAGCTGTCAGAGATAAGGATGTGGTCACGGGTAACGGTCACATGGACCAGGGCTCAGCAAGGAGGGCTGAAGCACATCGTGAATCGGGAAATCGCGACTCCCGTGGACATAAACTTTATGTCATCGAAAGTGATGAAATCGCGATATATGAAATACTGATTTGATCTGAACCGTTGGATCAAGAAATGATCGGAGGGCTACTGAGGCACGACACTGTGAGACTGCCAAAAACCATTGATGACGTCTGCTAGAGAAGTCGAAGAAGACCGATGTGTAATCACCAGAGAAGCTGAAGAGTGATGATGATGATCAGATAGAGGACTCAAGAGGTGGAGGATAATGACGTAGAGTGTGCATGCAGAGGCATGGAAAACATTGCATTCAAAAGGTGCATAGACGCTATAAATACACGGTACAAAGAGGAGATGAGGTTGTTGATACAGTGGGAATTTGCAGTGGCTATTGGAGTTTGTTGTGGTGATTCATGGGTGAAGAAGAATCAAAGTGGCGCAGCGAAAGCGTGGTGGGCCCATAACCCAGACGTTGCAAATGATCTGAGAAAAAAGGCAATAAGGCAGACAGAGCAACGAAGTGGAGCAGAACAGTGATAAGTCAGGTAGGCCATCATCGAACATTATATCACTGTAATAAATTCAGTAGCAAAGATTTATATTTCAGGGTGATTGGGAGGTGCTAGGGAGGACTGTTGTCCTCAGAGGTTCAAGTGGGTGCTTGAACATAGGGAGTTGGTGCTTCCTTCTAGTTGGTGCTAGAAAAACTAGGGAGTCAGTGCTTCCTTCTAGTTGGTGCTAGAGAAAACAGAGAG
>ML776612.1:742326-754474 GCA_009831015.1 Picea engelmannii
ATTCTATGGTTCTTGAAACCTCACATGGAGGCATTCATCCCCGATAGGAGCCAGTGTTATCTCCTCAAAATAAATTCGTGGAAATTTTTCTTTTTGAGGTGATAGTTTGTTGTCTAAATTTTATTCCTAAATTTTTGTAAGTAGGTTAGAGAGTCTGTATTCTGTAAATAAGCCCAAAAGAAATTTTGGATTTGATTTGGTCAAGCAAAAGTCAGAATCTCAGGTTTCGGTGGTTTAGGCGAGCCTGAAAGGCGCTCATTAACCACTGAAATCCTTTGTTCCTGGCAGTTAAGAGGTCAAAGCAAGAATGCGGTTAACCACCGAAAGCGTTTCAACGGTAAAAATAGAAAGCCCATGCTTTTGCACGAGCCAGCTGTCAAGTTGGTGCAATGATGAAACGTAACCATCGAAAGCTCGTCGAGTTGGAAGGTATGCACGCTCTGATGGTGTCTATCCACAAATCTAAAGCTCCTCTTGTCCTTTCGACCGTAATTGTCTTTTCAAAATATAGACACAGCAGTGTCACTAAAATTCATGCATGATGGTCACGAAGCCTCCCTCCATTTCCAGTCACAAGTACATGATCCATCATGATCCCGTTAATCCCTCATTAAATCCTCATTCAGTATCATTTTGAATTCCGGAGATTGCTGAGATAATCACGAGTTCGCGATTTCATCAATTGAACGTATTTCCAGAGATCCTAATCTCGTTTCCCCTGGTGATAGTCAAAACGCCACTAGAGTCCAGCGATCGCTCAAGAGTCAATTAAGCCAGGGTGACTTATCAGGCAAGTCTAAAACTCGTCTTGTTTCATATTTAAATGAATTTACCACCGAAAATCTAAAATTTCGGCATGCTCTCAATCAAATTGTCATCCGAAATTTGTTTAGCGTTTGAGCTTGGTGATCCGAATTTTGTGTCACCCTGTCCCACTGGTCCTTCCATGAGTTATACCCTCTGTGTTCCTAAATTCTAGAACCTTTGTCTCCCTAGACACCCAGTTTCCCATAATCGCAAGTACAGGGAACACTGATCAATGTCGAAAGCAGCGCCAGTGTTGAGGTCTGAGGTGGATGGGGTTTGGTACTTGGAGGTGCACCCAGAGGTAGCAGAGTTTTTCAAACAAGCAGGGGTATTCACATACTGTGAAAAACTGACCAGTTTTCATCAACAAGTAGATGAAGCTTTTGCAATTGCATATGATGGAAGGTCTGCAAAGATAGGGAAAGAAGAGTTTATCATAGATGAGGCTTGTATAGAAGAGTTTACAGGTCTTCCACGGACAGGAGGCTATTGGTTTAAATCTACAGTGCCATCCAACGTTGAATTTAGATCATATCTATTACCCATTCACAAAGATCTAATCTGGAAAAAGGATATCCCTATGTCCTTCTTGCAACCACAATGGAAATCTTTGTTAAAAGCAATCTTTGTGTATATTACTTGTCAAGGACAGTATAACAGAGTGATGTTCTATCACTTTAAACTTCTTAACCATTTTATAGGTAGATAACCAATAAATCTACCTTTCTATTTCCACAAGACTCTTACTAAAATGGACAGACAAGTTAAAGCCAAGCCTACTAAAGTTGCTAGCAGACTATCTCACCAAGGGCTTATCACTCTTCTTGTCAAGGAAGCTCTGTAGAGGAAATAGGTTGATTGGGGTTTCTTTCTTTTCTGGAATGAATTCCAAACAGAGAAACCACCAGAAGCTGAAACTAAGAAGACCAGTGGCAGAAATACTATTACTCCCAAAAGTAGTCTTAGGAAAGGAGAGGTATCTCACCACCAAGAGATCCCATAAAATTATCCTCTGGTAAGAAGAAAGGAATCAAAAGAAAATTGCAGTTTGAAGGTGAGCAGTCTAAGGACCCTGCTACAGGAAACAACCAGAACAGGAATTGGTTGAGACACAGGATAATGTGTAGACTGAATAGGGTGCAGACTGTTGTTCCAATTTACCTTCACCAACTCCTCCAGAGACACACACTCCAGCAGTGGTCGAAGCCTCTTCAAGTAAGCCTAGAACAGCTAGATCACGGAAAATCAACAAACTCCTGCAGCAGGTCTATAAAATGGAAGTCCTGGAAAGGGTGATTAAAAAAGATAATATAGACCTAACTGAAAAAAAATGCAGAGCTTTTCAAAATAAACCAAACCCTCAAGGAAAAGCATGACAAGATTAAAGACAGAAACAGGGTATTGATCAGGGAAAACATGAAGCTGTATAGACAGCTGAGGATTCTGAGGTTGAATTTAAAGGAGTTTCAATCACCATCACAGGAGAAAACTGGATTAGAAACTCTGGATAACTTAGCTACGACCATAGTAGACACACCAGAGCCTTCCACACAGCCAGCAGAAGTTCGCATATCTGCACGAACAAGGGTTGCCTCATCCAAGAAACCTTGAACATCAAAAGGAATCCAAGGTAAGCATTTTTGCAATTTTGAAGTTTTCTCAAAACTGAAGTTTCGGTGGTTTAGGCGAACAGGACGAATGTTCATTAACCACTGAAAAAAAAGACTTTCGGTAGATAATTCACTCAGGAGCTTTCTAAGTTAACCACAGAAAACCTGTCATTTCCAGAATGATCAAGTTTTTGCACAGATCGAAGTTTTTTGAGCTGGAAAGGTTTGAAACCTCTTCAACTAAACATTTGATGAATTGTCAAGACAAATCAAATAGCTATTTTTGTTAGATTATGGAAAGAGGAGGTGTTTCAAAGTTTTTTGGTATCTTTGACAAAGACAGAAAATCAGGACCCTCTCTCACATCAACATATTCAAATTTGTCTCTCTTGGAGAGTCATCAATTAGCCTTGGGAGGCTATCCTGCACTATACTAGCACTCAAAAAGAGAGGAAGACCATGACATCTGGGATTGACCTCATTTTTGGGGATCATTCCACATCTTTTGCAACTAAATTTTGATTTACTATCTTTAGCTTATTTGATCCATGTTTTTAGGATCTCAGAACTGCTTTGTAAAGCTATAAAGCTAAGGGTAGAATATGAACCAATGGTTCGACTTTGGAGACTTTTTTGATATTATGTAACTCAAAACTTCTCATTTTCATATTCAGTAACACAAGCTTCTTTTGCCATAACTTGTTCAGATTTCATCTTCTTGTCTATTCTGTACTTGCACCTGGATATTATATTCATGTTGTTATGCTTGTTTATGCCCGATAACTGTCATCTTATCACTACATTCATAAGTTAAACTTTGCAAGTATTCCTATGATTATTGTAATTGGCCATTCATATATGCTTTATATGTGATTCTGCTGATATAATAGTTATTTCTTCATTCATCCCTTTATTTGTAAATTCTCTGAACATTTGTGGTTGAAAGCCTTGTCCATCTAAATGTGTTTATGCATGATTTGAGTGAGAAATGATTCAGTCCTCCGAATTGATCCAAACCCACACTTTTTATTGAGAAAACAGTTACCAAAAGATTAAGTTACCATGAATCTCTGACTTACAGCCTAGGAGAGTTTCCTGGAGTGATAACAGTATTTACAGGAGGTGACTGTGGAGGGGCAATTCTTCACGGTACCTGGAATCGATGTTGGCCAAACTCATTCGAGCTCCTTGGAGGGTATACCTATGTTTATGTGTGGGAGCTTGCACCAGGGTGTAAGTTCATTAAGCAGGTCGTCAACATAACTTTTCCACCTGCTCTATCTCATCTCCTTCTTACATTTTCCTCGCGACATTGGATTTCATCACCAACTAGTGTGTTCATTGTGAGAAGGTTTTGTTTGTTTGCTTGCTTCCTAGATTTTTAGCGTGTGTTGTTTATTTCCCCTACCATACTCTAGGTTGGATATGTGTTTAATGGCATCAGTTCCTGGAATGACCAATGAAGAAACCCCTGCTTCATTGGTCTCATAATTGGATTATCGGTATGGTTGTTTTCCACTCAGGTAATCTTGAATGCAACTAGTTCTTTAGTTGTAATAACTTCCCCCAAATAACATCAACCTCATGTTGATCCTTCGCCTTCTTATATAGTAAATTCTTCGTCGCCTTCTTCACTTGCAAGGTATTCTTCCATTTCATCTTCTTAGTCGAGTGAAATCTCTACAGCTAGTAACCCGGTGGTTAAGAAGAAGAAGAAAAGGAAGATTAAGAAGAAGAAAAATAAGCAAGGGTCCAAATTTCCAACCTCTACCAAACATGTTGGAAAAAAACCAGTTACTGATAATCGTGCTAGGAGTATTGATGATGCCAAGATCACCCAAACAACCCTTAAGCCGAAGTACCCTTGCAGTCTTTGTAGGGGTAGCCATCTTCTTAAAGATTGCCCTGGTCTATCCAAGGTTATAGAAGCATGGTCTAGACACCTTCGCCAGTCTCTGTCATCAGCCTCTGATCACCATGTTGATTACCTCTTGTCAAATACTTAATATATCGTTGGGAAGAAGAAAACTAGAGTCAAGTTCTCTTGTATGTTATGCAGAGGTAGTCATCAAACTCACCTTTTCCCTCGTATGGATGAAGCCTCAAAATTATTGGAAAACATTTATGTTTCCCAGCCCCAACTTCTGGTTGCTTATCGCAAGATTTCTCTCAACCCATCTGTAGTTGATGGACTGATCAATTTGGTCCCTTCATTAGTCAATTCGGTTGATAAGGTAGTCAATCTTGTCATGTCCTTATTTGAACCAGTTGACCAAGTGGTCAATCCGATCCCATCGTCAGTCAAGCCCACTCTCTCGATAGAGAGAGAAACCCAAGCGGTTGATCTATTTCCACCTGTCGACCCCATTCTCCCCTTGGAGAATAAAACCCAAGTGGTTGATCTGATCTCATCATCAGTCGATCCTACTTTACTGCTAGAGAGTAAATCCGATACTGCCCATGTTTTTTCTCGTTGATACATAATCTAACGTGCTAGGGAGAATTCCTCCTTCTCCCGTGGAACCTCCTCCAAGTAATGAGGCCATCCTTTTTTATTAGGGTGCCCTAACTAGACCTCGTCTTCCCTCTCACATTCCTTTCGAGATTACCGTACAGGTTTATGGTCGGGACGTTCCTCAGACGCTAATAGATGAAGGTGTGTCCATTAGTATTTTTTCCTATATTGCTTGGAAATCTTTGGGTTATCCTCAGCTTGTGTCGGTTACGCAGAATATGTTATCTTTTAACAGAAGAACCAATCACCCTTTAGGAGTCCTTCCTCAGTTTCCTGTAACTTTGGGAGGGAAAACTGTCTTTATTGATGTTATGGTCCAAGACCCCTTGGATTTCGATTTACTCCTTGGGAGAGATTACGTATATGCCATGAAATCTATCGTGTCCACTCTTTTTCATGTGATATATTTCCCTCAGGATGGAAGAATTATGACTATTGATCAACTTTGGTTCATTGGCCCTGACTTTACAATCAACTCAATGACCTACCTAAACAGTTCTTATATGCAGACGGTGTCACCCCGCCACAGGTCAATTATGTGGCGTTGTCTCCCATGCCTTCAACTATTGATGAAGATGAGAATCTCATTGTAAGCTCAATCTCTTATGACTTGGATCCGGTAGTTGACATGGTGATATCTTCGGTAGGGCTATTGGAGCCTGGCCTCCTTACCCCTATCGCGACCCTCAACATGTGTGCCTTCCAGAGTGTGTTTCTTATGTCAAGTGAAGATCTCTTGGAGGCCATGATCGAGTTTTGTCCCCTGACATTGTATCCTTCCGAAGTATCGTCCTCTTGTAAGCCATGATCAAGAAGAGAGCTTTGAGCATGGTTTTTTTATTTCAAGATCATTAAAAAATGAAACCAGCTTTGAGCATGGTTTTCTAATTTCAAGCTCATTAAAAAATGAAACTAGCTTTGAGCATGGTTTTCTGAATTCAAGCTCATTAAAAAAATGAAACCATTTGTGAGGATATTTTTCGCGTCTCTGTAGCAACCTCGTTAAAAAATGAAATAGAGGTTACAACCATAGTTTTTTTCCTATGTCAAGCTCGTTAAAAAATGAAATACATTTCCCGTTTCTTCGATTGAGTCAAGTACTTCATTCCATATAGTATTTGAAGCTTCATTTCATCCTCCTTTGCAGTTGGAAAAAACAAAGCTTGGGGAGAATTTTCTTATAGCCTCTGGACTTCATGTTGAAGTAAAGCTGCTAGCTTCTTAAGCTAGGGGCTAAGTACCAACAATCCATGGATTATGTATTGGGAAGCGTCAAACATAATTTTCTCTAGTTCAAGCTTGTGTAAAAATGAAACCACCTACCTCAAGCATAGCTTCCTCTGGTTCAATCTTGTGTAAAAATGAAACTAGGTCCAAGCATAGTTTTGGTTAGTTTTAATCTTGTGTAAAAAATAAAATCTATCCCAAGCATAGTTTTGTTTTTCTTTAACCTTGCATAAAAATGAAAACAATCTTGAGCTTAGTCTTTGTTCTTTCTCGTGCTTGTAAATACCTGAGAATGTAACCGAGTATACTTTTATCACTTTTTTGGACTCGTAAAGGTTATACGAAAAAGGAACACCCTGGAGTTCCCTTTAAGCTCTTTTCAGACTCTCTAAACATGAAAAGATGGTTGAGCGACCTTGTTCTGTTCACGCTCATTAAAGTATTTGAAGAAAACGTTTGTTGAGCGGTAGTTTATCTCTTTTTTGGTCTCATCAGACTAATTTAAGAAAAAGAACATTTTGGATTTTTCTTTAAGTGTTTTTCAGACTCTATAAATATGAAAAACCCCTAAGTTTTCTTTCTTTGGACTCGTAAAACAAGCATCGAAAGACCCATATGGAACTGAACCACTCCTTCCTAGGGTTCGTTAAAAATACTCCGAAGGACTCATCTGAAGGATGAGCTTACAGTTCAAGCATATGTTATCTCCTCAAGCTTGTGTAAAAATAAAGAGGTACTCGCCAAAAATCATGGGGGGAAATTAGGAAAGAAATGTACCTAAACTTGTATTCCACGGAAGAGTCACTTTTGAACATGACACCCTTTCACTTTCTTTATGTATAGGTTAGAAAATCTACTTGTCTCTTGATCATACTCCTTTATAAGATTACAAATTGGTTTGTGATCCCTGTTGTTGAGTCATTTTTTCCAAGACAGTTGTCGTGTCATCAATATTTTCAAAGAGAAGCTCAACCCGGAAATCCTTCTATTGTGTCAACCATTTATGCAGTCCTTAAGCCTTCTATTGCATTGACCATCCTTGAGTCAGTCCTCAATCACATGTTACTCTGATCTACTTCAAATCTTGTTACCTGGTTCGTGTCATTGATGGGGGATATATTAAGGCCCTCCTATGACGAGTCTTTCCTGTGATGAGTCTTTTCCTATCGACTTCAACTCATTATCCAGGAATTAGAATTAGAAACTAATTTGTACCTTGGAACTTGCATGCCTCAATGGTAGGTTTCCTCACTTTCGACAGTGGGTTTTCTTTATTGACCCCTGATCGGAATATTACTCCGAGTGTTCGACTTCATCTCATTAATTCACACTCGTTGGATTGTACTAGAGTACCGTGGGAGTCATTGACATTAATGGTGATTTCCCTTTCACTTCTTAATGGTATACACTAATGTCTGGTGATCAAGTGGTTTCTACCATGTTCGACTTCAACACATGTATTCGCATGGTTAGATTCATACTATAAAGTGGTGGAGATGAAGACCCTGGATCTTTTTTGACAGATTCAGGTTGCATTGGAGTATATTCAGTTTGTACTATTGCATAGATCCACATTTTATGTCTCATGGATATGTTCAAATTTGCGTCTTTAACACATAGATCCATAATGTATTTTTGGTGGCTATGTTCAGATTTGAGTCATATTGGCATGGATTCATAGTGTATGTTTGGTGGCCATGACCTGTATTACTTGACATGGATCTTTGCATGTCGGAATTTATGCTTTGAATCATTTGTATTCTAAGTATGGGAATGCCTACCTCAATGATGATATATCATTGTATTGTATTTCCTTGTTTGTTGACAGGTTTTCGACTGACTATTCCTTGTTCCCTACACACACTCAACAAAGTATTTCAGCTATCACTATGTTCTAACTTCATACTTTGGGGGGCTATTTGTTACACATTATATTCTTCATCCTTATGACTGTTAATGATGTAAACCTATATGTTGTCTTCAGAAGGATCAGTGGCCCGAATTCCTGAGGAAAGAAGGGAGAAGAACTTTGCCTAAGAGATGAAATCATATTTTCCTTTGAAAAAACCCTAATAAAGAGGATCGTCGCACCCTATCCAGTTATAAAGGTGCAATGATCCTGGATCGCCGCATGCTATACTAAACCTGGCATGCAACGTCGTCTCACTCTGCTTAGTTCTAGTGGTGTAAAGATTTTCATACGTGGGGAAAACAGGCATCTTCTCAATGCTTCTAGAAGGAGAAGCTTCTATGGTGAGGTGGCCTCCGATCGGTTTGGATCTTACTTGCTTTTCTGATTTAGTGGGATCATCCTAACCTCCTCACCTTATCCTCTTCATCTTATAAAAGGAGAGGATCTCTCATGGAGAAAGTTAGATTGGATTGAGTTTGAGTTTTTGGAGATTGGCAGCTTGGTTAGATTGGCTTTGAGATTTTCTTTATCAAGATAGATTGTGAGTGGTTTTCGGATCCACAGTCTCAGAATTCTTGGAGCAGAAGTGTGTGGGAAGCAAGGAACTGTTGGAAGGAACCTGGCAACATCGAGGCATCTGGTTGTATCTTTCTTCCACATTATTTAATATAGATATACTTGTATTTCCTATATGAATGTTATTTGTCCATATTGTATGATTCCTTGATCGTGTACATAGTTTCATATCAAATAGACTTTGTTATTCTTGTCTTCATTGGCTTGTGTTTCTTTGCAGATATTTCTCCATAAGCCTCACGACGGAGCTGGGATCACCTTGGTGAGGTCAGGTCTACAACATTTAAAATGTATGGTTTGGATCCTCTTCTTATTTGATAACTGAAATCTAAGGAATGTTTACTATACTATCTTGTTTTGTTCTAGCTTCTTGTGGAAGTTAGGGAGATCTGTTTATGTCTCCATTTACCGATTAATCCAATAATAATGTGTGGGGCTAGCCACCTAGTGTATTTTCTAGAACATATAGAAGGTCCAAATCTGATCACTAATTGAGGGTTAAGGAATTCAATACCCTAACCCTAGACAACTATTGGGCTATGTTAAATATTGGGTTGCTAGGAGGAGAAGGGGTTCCATTCTTTTGCATTGTATCTTGTTCAATAATTTAGCATAACAAATGAGAGTGGTATATTGTGAGAATAGAAGAGGAGGAGAGATTCTCTAGTATCCATACAAGCCACAATGTCAAAGGAAACTCCATACAGAGTTCATGTTTCTTTGTACTTACATTTGAAGAAAAGAGAGCAGAGCGACCTCACCTTCTAGCTGAGTTTTCTCCCGTATTGGGTTTCCCATGTTATATATTATGTTTGTCTATGATGGTGTATGTGAATATTTGTTTATGTTCTTTATTTTTTGTATTTAATCTATTTCATATATTTTAAGAAAAACAAAATACTAATTAAAGAATCTAAAATCTAAAGGAAATTAACCTTAACAGTAAAAATTTTAGTATTTTATTAGATTTGTTGTGATGAATTTTCCAGTGGAATATCCACAGTATTTGACAAATAATTCAGGATTTTGGCAAGTGATTGGATCATTATCTGGGAGTCTCCCTCCCAAAATACATTGTATAAACCCTAATCAATAGCAATTTTCAAACATATGGCGATAGCCATTAGTTTAACTCCATTGTTTTTGTTGTTTCCTAAGTGGTAGAATAAATGCATAGAATGTTTCCTTTGTTATTACTGAACACTCCAACTACCCTTGATGGGCCCAAGTTACCTTTTTATGCCCCATTGAAGTTTATTTTGACAATCTGTTAAGGGGGTGATCTCCATGATTCTAGTGGAGGGTATTTGGAGTGGGTGATGTGGCTGGGTGGGATTTCAGAACACTTGTCGTTCAATTTTTTTTCAATGTCTTAGAGTTTTCTAGCTTCTATAGGCTAAGGGAGACTCTTGATTATTTCTTGGATACTTGTTTTGATTCCTCCCATAACACCTCTATATCCCTTATGTTTCTTTTGAAGATACACTTGTTACGTTCCTTCCATATCGTCAACATTGCAAAGCCTAGGAAGAGAATCCATGCCTTATTGAGAATGGCATTTTTATAAGGAATTATTTTCTAGTATTCTAGGGATATAAGAATATTATTTCATATTCTATCTAACTATCTAAACAATTTGAATCCATGATCCCACAATAATCTTGCCTCTGGGCATCCATTGAAAAGGTGTTCAATGCTTTCCTCTGCTAGTCTACACATGTGACATAATGATGGACCATCAAATCCTCTTTTGGTGATCTTGTCCTATGTAAGAGTTTTCCTATTAGACAAGAGCCAAATAAATGTAGAAACTTCTAGGAATTGCTCCTGGTTCTAGATCTAGTGCCATTTTTTTTCCTTTTCTAGGCTACTAAATTTTGTTGTTAGTGCATAGACCTCTTTTATGTTCTATTTACTAGACCCTTGAGTACCCCATCTAATGATGTATGTCTATGGATCTATACTAACTATTATGGAGCATATGAGGTTATCGATGATTTTTTGTGAGTGCTCATCTACTTTTGTAGGCCATTTTGATTATGAGATCTAAGGTATGAAGGAATTGAGAGGGTTTTCTTCATGTATTTTGTTAAGCCCTAATGTTGGCTCATCACCCCTTAGTTGGGGCATATTAGATTAGTAATGCTATTTTATTTATGTTGGCTTTATGCCATTAGTTTTAATTTAGATTAGTAATGTTATTTTAATTATGTCGGCTTTAGGCCATGATACCTCCTAGTCTCCTATATATACCAAGGAGACATTTTCATTTTGAATCATCTTGTACTTGAACATTTAAGTGGGGTAAAAGGAGGTTTCCCCCTCGAAGAGGCTTATTATCTGAAATTATCTCTTTTTCAAGGCGTTGAGTACTTTTTCTGAAGTTTTTATATGCTATATTGATGTTTGGTTCTTAACATATGGTATCAGAGCTCAAGGTCTTGGGGTTTCGCTGCTACATCTGAGACACCGTGGAATTTTCACTATAAATTTTTTTCTACAATGTTTCAGAAGGAACCAATTGGAGGGTATTTATCAGACGGATCAAGGTACGTTGGGTTCAAAATGCAGCTCCTGAGGCCTTATACTTTTGGAGATACAGCCTGTACAATATAGGGTTATGGAATCATCCTGAAATGAGTCATTGAGGCATTTTTGCTATAAAAAATTTTATGTAACGTTTCAGAACCTATCCTCTAGAGATAATTTACAGAAATTAGTATTATATCTGTGTTAAAAATTTCAGCTTTTGGGTCATTTTAAATTTGTAGATACACCCGGTGTAAGATAGGGTATCTGACTAGCCCTATTGACTAGTCTCAAGAAGGTGTTCTAGGTAAAACAATCATAACTTCTTCCTAGAGTATCGAAATTGAGTGGGACTGGTTGCATTGGATCGTGGACAGTCTGTAGTATTTTGGGTGTGAGTTTTAGAATTTTATATCAATTATTTTGTGCGGGGCATTCTATACAAGTGAGATCTCCTAGAAAGGCCAAAAATCTGCAAGTTGTGAGGAAGTTACTGTAAATTCCACTTGGCACATCCAATTTTGATCAGACCTGTGGCATTGCAGAGAAGAAATATCAGAAAACTACCTAAAGTAAAGTTTCATACCCAGAAGGGCCGAAACTTGGGAGATATAATAGAATAAATATTGTCTAGCAGAACCACCTCAAAATCAAGACTCAAAAGTGATATTGGGACAACATGCCACCCAAAAAGGGACCTCCTACACCAAATAAGCCTCCAGAAAATCCTAATTGGACTCTTGATGAAGGTGAAGAAATGCGTAGGGACATAACTGATTTACAAAAGAAGACCGTAACCAAATATGAACTACAAGAGATGAGGGATTCAATGGAAGCTAAGTTGGATACTAAGATGGATTCAATGGATACTAAGATGGATTCAATGGAAGCCAAGATGGATTCAATGGAAGATAAGTTGGATACTAAGATGGATTCAATGGAAGCTAAGATCATGGAAGTAATGAAAAATTT
>ML776612.1:762632-787250 GCA_009831015.1 Picea engelmannii
TCCCATGCTAGGCAAATTGGCCAATGGTCAGAGCTTGCACAGGGTAAACTCTTAGCCTCCATTGATGTTTTGAATGGAAGGGGGAATTTTGATATAAGAAATTGATCCATCCTTTCTACTATTTGGTGTGTGCCTCATATTTTTCTATTCCACGTATAGCAATATTTGGAGGTTTGTAGATCTAATAACCTTAACCTACTGATAGTGTATTGGAAAGCTATGCTAATGACATCTAGTCTTCTCTTGCCTCCTTTATTTTCTTGGAGGAAAGTGACTATGTTAAAACCCCTCCATTATCCATTGTTCTTCATTGATTGTATCGCATATGGCCTTGAGGGAATCAAGAAAGAGAAATTTAAGAAGAGGATTGATGGGGCCATAGGCATTGGTTAGGAAACTTCGGTCCAGAGAGGTGAGGCTACTGGACTTGGTAGATATTAGGTTGGGTGTATCTAATTCAAATTCAAGAAATACCTAGGATGGATCCCATAAAAATACTAGACCCTTAGAAAAGCAAATAGTTGTCATGGCTATATTTTTATATCCTTCCTAACATTTTTGTGCAATAGAATACAATGAAGTGATTTCACATTTGGTTTACTAGAGTAATAAGTTAGTGGGTTTGTACTTAACTATTTTGTTTCTTCAACATGTGATGCTTTTTGGATGCATCCAGGCCTCTAATGTTCTATGATATCACCTTCATTTTAATTCCTTGGTTGGGAGGAGAAGTATTACTTCGACAATCTTTTTGTGTATCATGAGTCCACTGAGTGTGCACCTACTTATTCTAGTTTTTGCTTTGAGGAATTCCTACCTCTTTTCTTTTCCTCTACGGCTATTTTTTTTAGGGGATTAGTCCTTATGTCTAGATACAAGTAGATATTTGGTTTGGGTTCGAGGTTCCTAACTTTGATTTACCTTTTCCGATTTTCTTCTGAAGTTGGGGTAGTCGATCCTCTGCAAGATCGATTAGGTGTGTTTCCCCATGCACTGTGATGAGTGTTGGTAGATCAATTTTGATTGAATCCAACTCCATTTCTTGTAGTATACTATCTTCCTCACATTCTCCCCAAGTTTCCTCCTCCATTCCCTTTCTAGATATGTTGCTTCCTTTGGATTTTTCTTTTGACAAGTGCTTGGAGGATTGGTTTTCTAACATTTTCCTTCTCCTATTATTAGGTGATCTACTTGACGTTGTCCTTCATTAATCTAGGTGATCTATAATCTCATATGTAATCCCACCAAGTTGAAGATGTAAGGGCCTTCTTTGAATACACTATCCTAATCTTCAATGCTTGTGAAAATCATAGTGGAAAAAAACCCTTGGAGCCCAATTTTAAATCCACTTGGGCCTTGGGTTTCCACCTAGTTTTGACCCACCATGTTAGGGCCTTATTTGAAGATCATGTGCCCATAAACTTACCCATGATGGCATGGTCCTTCATGTATTGAATATATTTTCCAAATTCATTTGAGGTGATTTCATTCCTTAGGTTGATAGTTGTTTTGGCTAGGCATCTATTTTTGATCTTTTCGTTGTTCTCTTTATCGCATGTTGCTTCCCCTTTTTCCCCTAATTCATTCTCTACTGCCTTTCTTGCCCCACTCATTTCATTGGCTACTTAGTTGGCCTATAAATGTCCCTATACCACATCCTTAAATGACATGGTATAGTGCCCTGGGGTTGCAGGGTCATGGTTCTCATTTAGAATACATTGCTCTCTTACTATGGATCTGTCCTTCCTTGCCATGATTTGTTCTTCTTTTTCTATTGGTCCACCAATAATGCTATTATCGATCAGTTCTAGTATGTGACTTTTATTACCCTATCATGCATCGTTTGTTTCGTCTGCCATCTCCTAGCACGCTCTATTGGAACCTTGGAGTTTTGCATGGGATGAATTGTTATTATTAGAGTTTTATCAATTATTATTTTTATTTTTATAATTATAGAGACGTTGGTAGAAACTTGGTGGAACATTGTTTATAGAGGATGCTATCCCATAAATGACCCACACTTTAAAGATTGTTTCTATATTAATAAAAACTAATAACTAAAATCATTAGTAATTTTAATTTAAATATTGAGTAATATGAATACTAATGATGAGATATCAATTAAATACGTTTAGAAAAGTTAAATAATTATTATATATAGTTTTTCTTATGAGGGTGGAGAATGCAAAACATTTTTTCTTAAAATGTTTTACATGTATTTACATTAAATCTTAATTTTAAAATATTTATAACAATATTAATCTTTATAATTTATTAATTCATCGAAATCAAATAAATTTAAGAAAAAATCTCTGCAATATTTTTATGGTAAAACAAAAAGTAAAGCACATCATTTAATTTCTTATCTTTTTGTTTTTAATTTAATGTAATAAGATTATTTTTTAATCAACCATAATCATCATAATAAATAATTTATTAATTTAAAAAAAAAATTATAATATATATTTAAGTAATATTTTTCTAAAAAAGTTAATTATGTTAGTTTTGAATGGGTTGGTTAAACGTTCTATCTTTTGGGTTTTTTGGTACGATGTGAATGTGGACAAAATCGTTATTTTTTTGTTGTTTAAATTGCATTTATGAATACATAAATGGATTAAGCATGTTGAAAAACCCCTAGGATGTTCCCATTATACAAATTTAGCCACTCAAATTTGCAGATCCAGCCATTGCTGGCCCTCACAAAAACAAACCGAAAAAATCACTAAAAAAGAACCAAAAGATAGAACCTTTAAAAAATTATAGTTGGGTATAGCAATTCCAAGATTAGGGTTTCTTAGACTCCAAACTCATCCCAAAAGATACCGACATACAATACCAACTTTAATTAAGATAATAAAACACATATAATATAAAATTAATTAAAATTAGATTAAAAAAATAATAAATTAAAATTGAATTTTCCAATAATAACACCACAACCAATTTTCAATGATTTGTCAAATTTACTTACTTTCACCTTTAGACACCTTTCATCTAGGAATTATATATTTATCCCATGCTAGGCAAATTGGCCAATGGTCAGAGCTTGCACAGGGTAAACTCTTAGCCTCCATTGATGTTTTAGAATGGAAGGGGGAATTTTGATATAAGAAATTGATCCATCCTTTCTAC
Source organism: Picea engelmannii (assembly GCA_009831015.1). NCBI lineage: Eukaryota > Viridiplantae > Streptophyta > Pinopsida > Pinales > Pinaceae > Picea > Picea engelmannii. The sequence continues at coordinate 765,768 of ML776612.1, forward strand.
TATTTGGTGTGTGCCTCATATTTTTCTATTCCACGTGTAGCAATATTTGGAGGTTTGTAGATCTAATAACCTTAGCCTACTAATAGTGTATTGGAAAGGTATGCTAACGACATCTAGTCTTCTCTTGCCTCCTTTATTTTCTTGGAGGAAAGTGATTATGTTAAAACCCCTCCATTATCCATTGTTCTTCATTGATTGTATCACATATGGCCTTGGGGGAATCAATAATCCCATATTTTTGGGGGTGAATCTTTTCATCTAGAATCTCATATGTAATCCCACCAAGTTAAATATGTAAGGGCCTTCTTTGAATACAGTATTCTAATTTTCAATGCTTGTGAAAATCATAGTGGAAAAAACCCTTGGAACCCAATTTTAAATCCACTTGGGCCTTGGGTTTCCACCTAGTTTTGACCCACCATGTTAGGGCCTTATTTGAAGATCATGTGCCCATAAATTTTCCCATGATGGCATGGTCCTTCAAGTATTGAATATATCTGCCAAATTCATTTGAGGTGATTTCATTCCTTAGGTTGATAGTTGTTTTGGCTATGCATCTATTTTTGAGCTTTTCGTTGTTTTCTTTATCGCACGTTGCTTCCCCTTTTCCCCTAATTCATTCTCTACTGCCTTTCTTACCCCACTCATTTCATTGGCTACCTAGTTGGCCTACAAATTTCCCTATACCACATCCTTGAATGACATGGTATAGTACCCTGGGGTTGTAGGGTCATGGTTCTCATTTAGAATACATTGCTCTCTTACTATGGATCTATCCTTCCTTGCCATGATTTGTTCTCATTTTGTTATTAATCCACCAATAATACTATTATCGATCAGTTCTAGTATGTGACTTTTATTACCCTATCATGCATTGTTTGTTTCATCTGCCATCTCCTAGCACACTCTATTAGGACCTTGGAGTTTTGCATGGGATGAATTGTTATTATTAGAATTTTATCAATTATTATTATTATTTTTATAATTATAGAGACATTGGTAGAAACTTGGTGAAACATTGTTTATAGAGGATGCTATCCCATAAATGAGCCACACTTTAAAGATTATTTCTATATTAATAAAAACTAACAACTAAAATCATTAGTAATTTAAATTTAAATATTGAGTAATATGAATACTAATGATAAGGTCAGTGGAGGCGGCTGGATGGTAAAGTCGTTCTTGCAACGAAGGTCAGGTATTGTGCTCAAACCCGAGAAAGGACGTGGTCTAGCTGCAGAAAGCTTAACTGGGCCAAGCCCGCATACCTTTTCCCCGGATGGGGTGGTATTGCGGGCCAATTGGCAAGGTATGAGTGAAGGGGGAGGCCAGCGGAGCACGGAGCCATGTGCTCGGCTCGTGCCCCACGCAGCCACCACCCTCAGGCTTTAACGAGCATTAAAAGCTGATGGGAGGGGCATTAATCCCACCCCCCTCGACCGCCTCTATGCATAGCGCCATGCAGAATTCATTCAGCAGTCTCGTTTGGTGGTGTGGCTCTGCGATTTTCATGGTATTTCGGGCAATTTTCTTCTTCCATCTTGGCTCTGCAAATCCTCTGCAGTCGTCGAACCTCGCCATGCCTCATCAACGCATGCGTCCACGGCGGGGCTCTCTGTGGCACCCATGACACCCCCGCACTTCATCCTCACCCTCTGGTTCATCCACTCCCGATCTGGACAGTCTGGCTGTCGTTGACACCTCCTGGTCACCGGCATGGCTTTCTCCCTGGGTCAAGCACTCCTCTTCCCCTCCGGCGCAACACCATAGTCGACCTCGCCACAACCTAAAGACACCCCCGCCCACTCTGCCACATGAACACTCTGCCATTCTCCAAGACTTAGTTTTCGAGCTCCATGAGGGGGTGAATGATCTTCAGTTTCGGATCCAACAGATGGAGGGTTGCCTCTCGGTCCTCCTCCAGCTTCTAGCCACTCCCACTCCAGCCGCTCCTGAGTATTCGCGCGATGCTTCCGAGACCTCTAGTGGTCATGCGAGCAGTCTTCAACACGCTACCACAGAAGAAAGTATGCCATCCACAGGGAAGGAAGGAAATCCAGAGGACACACATGCTCTCACGCGGAAGGCAACCCTGGCTAGCAATGAAGGAGGAGACGACACTGCAGTTTCGGCAGCGGTAGTAGAGGCGAAGGACAGTAGCATCCAAGTGCCCGAAGACAAAAGCCACAACGCCACGGACATGCAATGGACTGCCGGCGGGACACCTGTCATTAAGGAACCCTGGCCTGGCATCTTGCCCGAGTATGTTCCAGATTATACTATCCTTGTTCCTTACTTTAGTTCTCATGGTGCTCATGGTAGTTAAAAAATCTAGCTTTCTACAGAACTGTTAGAAACTTTTTGTTACTAGCTACATACGGTTGGCTGAACTGGTTTCTCCTCACGGAGCAGTTCAGTAATTACAACCGAATAACTATGTTAATGTACTCTGGATCCTGGTTCTGAGAAGGACTTTTATATTTAATACAAACTCTTACTTATAAAAAAAAAATATGAATACTAATGATGAGATATCAATTAAACAAGTTTAGAAAAGTTAAATAATTATTATATATAGTTTTTCTTATGAAGATGGAGAATGCAAAACATTTTTTCTTAAAATGTTTTACATGTATTCACATTAAATCTTAATTTTAAAATATTTATAACAATATTAATCGTTATAATTTATTAATTCATCAAAATCAAATAAATTTAAGAAAAATTCCCTACAATATTTTTATGGTAAAACAAAAAGTAAAGCACATCATTTAATCTCTTATCAGTTTTGTTTTTAATTTAATGTAATAAGATTAATTTTTAATCAACCATAATCATCACAATAAATAATTTATTAATTTAAAAAAAAATTATAATATATATTTAAGTAATATTTTTTTTTAAAGTTAATTATGTTAGTTTTGAAGGGGTTGGTTAAACGTTCTACTTTTGGGTTTTTTGGTAAGATGTGAATGTGGACACAATAGCTATTTTTTTGTTGTTTAAATTGCATTTATGAATACGTAAATGGATTAACCATGTTGAAAAACTCCTAGAACACTCCCATTATACAAACTTAACCACTTATAGTTGGGTATAGCAATTCCTAGATTGGAGTTTCTTAGACTCCAAACTCATCCTAGAAGTTACCGACATACAATACCAATTTTAATTAAGATAATAAAACACATATAATATAAAATTAATTAAAATTAGATTAAAAAAATAATAGATTAAAATTAAATTTTCCAATAATAACACCACACCTAATTTTCAATGATTTGTCGAATTTACTTATTTTCACCTTTCATCTAAACGCCTACTAAACCAGCCCATTTCTCAATTATTGTTCGCTCCACAAAGAAATTGATATGTGCACTCACCATTTTAGGTCAGGTCTATACTTCAATACGGAGATTTCGAAATCTATGGCCGTGTCTTTTCCACACTCACCATGAATTTAAGATTTTAAACCTTCGGTCATTTGACTTGACTTGAGTATTATGACTTAATACGAATAAGAATTTGGTTTTTTTTTAAATGTAAGAAATTATTTGGTTTGTTTGAAAATCTTGAAGAGAAGCCTTCCTAAAATTCCTTAGTCTTTGGACCCATAACATTTTATGAATGTTTCAATGCCCTCTTTCACTATGAAGCTCATGAGAGTTTGTTCATGTTTTAACAATATGGATTTTTCTCTTTACACTAGTTAAAACATATAGATACTTTTGATCTTTTAGATTAGGGTTAATCACCTCCTTATAGTACCTTAATTTTTTCTTATCTTTTAATTCTTTATCCCACAACATTTTCTCTGTAAATTTAGATGTAATAATATTTTTAATATTATTGGTGGTTTTGATTAGATTTTGTTGCAATCTTAGGAAATCTCTTGTCTTCTATGTTGTTTATCTTGTTCTTGTACATTAGGCACCTAGTCATAGTCATGCTCTCAATGGGGGGAAGAATCAATTCTTTGAGGAGAATAGGATAGGGTGTATTACCTTTAATTTTAAGATTATATGTTATAAAACACTTATGGATTTGCTTGATCTTTCTTCATGATTGTCTAGAGATGCTACAACCCCAAACTTCACAACCATATAAGATAACATGAGTGACAAGAGTCTTAAAGATGAGTCTTTTTATCCCATAACCAAACGTTCATTGATTTACAATTTTTTTCAAGGCCAAAATAAGATTTCCACTTAGCATTTATCCTTTTCTCAATGCAATAGTTTGAGTTAAGCTTGTGTTGTAAATCTACTAAGAGATATTTATAAGCAAAATTGACAAGTGGTCACATGATGTCCCATAAGCAACACACGAGGTAAGGGGTTTCAAACCGGGTGACTTCACATAAAGAAGTGCCTTAACAATACACTCTATCACCAAGCTCCCTACACCTCAGGGGCTCCTCCAAGTTGTTATTGTCATACATGAAATTATCACAAATAAAATTTTTTAAATTTGATTATCATAATCTTTGTTTTATCAATGTTAAAAGTCATATATATACTAAAGAAAAAATCCTTAATATTTTTTCAATATTTATATAAATAAAAAAATACAATTAAAAAAAAAAAACCAACCATTTTACTTAATTTAAAAACTTAATCTATTATTTTTATAATTTTATATAAATATCATATTTATTATATAACTTAGAATTCACAATCATGTTTAAATTTGGTATTTTTCTCTTTTATATCTTTATAAAATATTTTTTATATTATATGTAAATATCAAATCTCTTTTTCATATATATATATATATATAAATATTTTTATTTGTATTTGTATTTATATTTATTTAACATATAGCTTTGTTAATATTATTCATTACAAATAAATTTTGTAAAAACACTTTTTTTTCCACTGAAAATTTCACATTATATTCATACAAATATAATATGTTTTCAATGACAGTGGTTACATCATGAAAAGAACTTTTTATGGGTTGTACCATATAGAAAAAACACTCTTACTAAATAGTAAAAGTTCCAAAACCTATGATTATAACATCTTCGTCAAAGCTACCGGGAGACTAATATCAAAATAAAAAACAAAATCTCTCCCTATCAAGGAGGGAATTGTAGCAACTAGCAAGTCCAAAAATAACCTACATATACAGGATATGAAACACTGATGTTCAAAACATATTTAAAAAAAGAGTGGGGCCCTCATGGCCACCTTCCCAGTGATTGTAGACAATTCTCTGTGGACAATTATTAAGAGCCCTTTTTTATAGTCTATCAGCTTCTATGTTCTCTTCCTTGTATATATGTGCACATGAGATAGATTTGAATAGGGTGAGAAGTTCAGTTATTCTATCCTTCCAACCATCTAAAGCTACCACATGTAGAGTTTCTTTCCAATTGAGCCAATCGATGACTATCTTTGAATTCCCAAGAACAAGTATGTCAAAAAATGAAAGCCTTGATGCAAGAGTCAAAGTTGCCCAGGCTCCCATGAGTTTTTCCCTAGAGTTTGTTCCACTACCACAATTTAAAGTCCATCTATACTCCTTGTGATCATCTATCTTTAAGACTCCACCTGCACCACTTATTTTTCCTTTCTACTGAGCAACCCCGTCGAACCAAGCAATAACTTTATCTTCAGGGAAAATTGTAGATTTGTGCCTAGGGGCATAAAATTTTATATTTTCCCAATGAGTGCCCAATGCCTCTAGAGCTAGGTTGACTATCCTCATAATAGAAGGTGTCCAAGACTCGAAGATAGATTTATTTCTATCAAGCCAAAGGTACCATCAAACATATGCAGTGAGAGTTTTGAAATTATAGTTTTGTTTTGCGCAGTTTTGGAAACATTCATTCACCGAATTACCATTCCAGCCAACAATGAGTTTTAGAGAATTTTTCACTTTCTCCCAAACTGATAACGTAAAAGGACAATTTACAAAAAGGTGTTTACGAAATTCTCTCATATTTTTACACAGATAGCATAATCCAGGCCCCTTCCAACCTCTTTTTTGCAAATTTTTCCATGTTATAATTTTATTTTCAGCTAAGAGCCAAACAAAAATCTTGACCTTCAGTGGACAGTCCCATTTCCATAAATTTATCCTCCAGCCCCATGTTTTGAATTTCCATAATTTTTTTGATAAGGCTAAGTAAACATTCTTAACAGAAATTTGTCTTGACGAATCACAACCTGTCCATATTAATTCATCCGGTCTATCCACAAGTTTGATGCCTGAACCAATCAAATTATGCCTGTATCTATCCCATTCCGCTGTAAGTTCACCAACCAAACCCAGATCAACATTGTCATACCAGTATGAGCCTATCGAAACCCTTGGAAAAGCATGACTCACTTGATACAAGAGATGAATGTTTATTTGATTAAGACTATCCACCAACTCCTGTGATAAAATTGCGTCCTTCCCCATTCCTAAAATTGCATCCTTCCCAACTAAAATAGAGTGTCCCGAGCCCGGGTTCCAAGCCATCCACTGTAATATCACTGGTAACATATTCAATAGATTTTTCCATGTCTGTGACCCATAGGATTTAATCGAAGCTGTCGATCTCAACCTTGACAGCACCGACCCATGTGGGAAGTACTTGTCTTTGATCACCCTTTTCCATATACTTGTCTTCATCAAAGCTCGCCATAAAGTGTTTGTCGCCAATGCCCTGTAGAAACTGAAGATGTTCCACGGACCCCATCCTCCATAGAGTTTTGGTTTTGTAATTGATTCCCACTTTCTTAAATGATAACTCAGTTTGTTCTTATTTCCTGACTAGAGGAAGGAAATCATCATTTTTCGAATCCTGTGGAGAATCGAGATAGGTATATGAGCTAGAGTCATCCAATAGAATGGTTGGCTCTCTAATACTGATTTTATCAACACAAAGAATCCACCCAAGGAGAGCCATCTATTACACCAGTGATTAATCCAGGATTCAAACTTTTCAAAAAGCCATTGCCAGTCCTCCACCTTATAACTATCTGGTTTCAGAAAATACCCCAAATATCTTAATCCTACAAAAAGTTATTTGAAGGAAAATTGGTATAAGTTTTTTAAAAGTGTGAGATTTTCCGGAGGAACTCCAAAATGAAGAAAATAATGCTTTTGAAGATTAATCACCAATCCCGAAGCTCGATAGAAAACTTGGAGAATATTTTGAATTTTCTACCATTCTGCGAATGATGCTTTCGACATTATAAGAATTTCATCCACAAAAAGTAAGTGTAGAACCTTTATCAATCTGGAAACTTTTATCCCCATGAGAGATCCATCTATTTTTGATTTCTTTAAAGAAAGGATGAGACCTTCCATTACCAAAATGAATAGAAGAGGTGACAGTGGACCTCCCTGTCTAAGTCCTCTGCTGCTCTGAAAAAAGTTGGTTGCCTCTCCATTTATCAAAATGGCATATGTTATAGAAGTTACACAGGCCATAATCCAATTTGTTGTTGGCAACCTGAAGCCACATTGAAGAAGTATTAACCTCAAAAAATCCCAATTGGTATAGTCATAGGCCTTTTTTAAGTCAAGATTCAGGATAATAGCTTGTATCTTTTTTGTTTAATGTTGTGAATACACTCCTGTGCAGTACCGATAACATCTAAAATTTATCTTCCTTTAAGAAAACCCATTTGTTCTTATGATAGTGTTTGAGATAGAATTGGCCTAATTATCTTCACTATAACTTTAGCAATGATCTTGTAACATAAGTTACAGAGTGAAATTGGGCGGAAATCGGAGAAAGAAGAGGGACTATTAACTTTGGGAATCAATGCCAGGAAAGTTGAGTGGAGCGATCTGATAACCTCCCCTCTGATTCTTGTTTCCTCAACCATATCAGTGAAATCCTGTCCAACCAACTCAAAGAATTTTAAGAAAAATACTACAGTCCATCCATCCGGCCCCATACTTTTGTCCTTTGCAAAACCCCTTAGTACCTCAAGGACTTCATCCCTCGTACATGACTTTTCTAGAAATTGAACCTTTGTCTCACTCACAAAATTTGGAAACAACCTAATTGAGTTGATCTGATCCCCAATGTTGTTCTGACCTGTATCACTAAAGAAGAATTTAAAGAACTTGTTTGCTTCTTCCTTTATGGCCACCTATCCTATATGGATCCCCCCTGCTTCATCCTTTATCTCCCAGATGTATTTTTTATTTCTCCTATAGCCTCCAAAGTGATGGAAATACTTAGTATTTTTATCTCCACATTTAATTGATATTGCGCTGCTCTTTTGACACCAACTTTCTTCCTTAACCATTAGTAATTTCTTTTGTTCAGCCTCAAGAGTATATATTAACTGATCAGATTCATCAGAGTGTATACCATGTGTCTTTTGTATGTAAATTTTAGTAAGCACCTATTCAATCTTTCCCAATTATATATGTTCTTTTAGGCGTTTTTCCTTAGACCATAACTTAACCCGAGCTTTTAAAAGGGAGAGTTTCCCTACTAGTATCCTTTAGGCTTCATTAAATTGTTGAAACTGTGAATCATTCCATACTTCCCGAACCATCATGGTGAAAGAATCTTCTCCAAGCTAGACTGTATTTAGCTTGAATGGATAAGCAACCACCGGAATCCCAACACCCAATTGAAGAAAAATTGGGGCATGATAAGACATATAGGGATATTCCACCCATGTCCTATACCTCAGAGTAGATGTGATGAGGTTCTTTGCCATGTATATCTGATCTAGTCATTTTTCAATACCATCCGCACCAGACCTACCATTTCGCCACATTGGAACCACCTTGGCAGGGAGAACATCTACTAAATTGTTTTTTGTAAATAGAGATTTAAAAAAACCCGCCAAAGAGTCTACCAGTGCTGACTGCCCCCATACCTCCTCTGTGGAATTTGTGAAGTTCATATCACCTACTATAATCATATCCTTGTGTGCTAATAATCCTTTACCGTCCATTGTTTCCTAGAAACATTTTCGATCTTGACAGGGGCCATATACATTCAGGAGAGATATCTTCATGTTATCCGTTAAATTTGTTCCTGAAAAAAAAATACCACTGCTTCTTAGAATGGGATCTAAAACAAAATAATTTGGATCCCACGATGCCAGGAGACCACCATAAGTCCCCACAACAATAAATGCACAAATCATCCAGTTAGGTCTAAGAATAAACATAAAGTTTCTTACCTTTTCCGCAACCACCATAGTTTCTTGTAGGAAAATTATATTTGGGGAAGTTTTTGATAAAATTCTACGAAGGGAGGCCAATTTTAGGGATCCTCCTACCCCTCTAATATTGAGGGAGAGAAGGATCATGATTTATCCCTTGCCGGGGATTTCATTCCTCTAAGCACCCCATGATCATTGTTAGTATTAATATGTGTAGCAGTCGAAGAATTACTTATTCCTGCCTCTCTGCGGGCACTCCTTGTTTTGACAGGTGACATTTCATACCCCAAACCCCTTGACCACGCAGGGTCATCTTCTTTGAGAGACCCTTCCCCCTAAGAAACCTTAGAATCCTCGCTAGCTAAAGGTCTATCCATAGGATCTTTGCCCAAAAAGGTTGGAATCGGGATAGGGCTTATATTCCGATTAAGGGTGGGTACTAAAGATGTTATCATATTGTCCAATGAAGAATCATTGAAGGTCGATTCACTATAACCTGGAATGGTCATTGGGTCATTCACATTCTCAAGTATGGTATTAAAAATGGAAACCTCCCCGTAGGAAGGTACATTCTCATGAGTAGGCAGGGTTTTATCAGCAACTGAACCAGTAATCTCAGGCTCTGTATCCAGAGTCTTTCCTTTATCTAAAACAAGCGGTAGTGACTGTTCCGGGGAGAGAATACTATTTAGGTGTTCACGCTCCTATGTATTTAATGAAAAATACATCTTGGGGAAATATTATTTTAACTTACCAATAAATGTGTGGTCTAGCGCAATAACATTTTCTTCATAACTCAACCCTGGATACTCCACTAGATCTTGTGCTTCCTCCAGAGGAGTGACATTGTCGCCTGACATTTAATCCATTGAATCTTCTTTAACCAAAGAGCCAAATATATTTGGACATTCCTTCCTCAGGTGACTGGTACGTCTAAATACTATGCAGCAGAAAGGTAGGCCCAAATAGTCCAACCTCTGGACAAATAAAAGACCCATCCATTCAATCTCTAGCACTTCCAGGAGCCCCACATGAACGTCCACTTCAACAAGCACCTTAGCTATTCTTCTATCCAGTGACCGTAATGTTGCTTCATCAACTTTCATGAAACATCCTATGGAGTTTCCAACTGCCTCTAGAGATTTTTAATTCCACATCTGCAATGGTAGGCCCAGAAGGAGCATCCATAAGTGTCGGAAACTGAAATATTATGTCATAGGGTTGAAACTCAAGCGCCACCTTTTCAACATCATGTTCCATCCATTGTAGCCCCAAAAACTTTGAAGTATCATTTCAGAGTCCTCCGGGCACTTAAAAACAAAACCCATCCACCCTCTTAGTAGGGATAACACCTCAGAGGAATAGCCAAGCAAAGGTTCCCAATTTTTTAGAACCCAATCCTCAAGTGGAATTAAGCACCGAGACTTATAATCCAACCTCCCAACTAAAGTGCAAAGCGCCAAGTTGCATGACTCTTCTAGTCCTATATCCATTCCTAAGACCAATTTACAGTTTATCCTTTTAGGTCTCCACACCTTCGTCGGCCACTTAACTCGACAACTCTTCTCTTTTAAACCTTTCCCTACCAGAACTTCACCAATATTAGGGGATTCTACCACCTTATTCCTCCTCGCCGACCCTCTTATCTGCTGAGCCTTACTAGCATATGGGAAAACCCCAGTATCCTCTCCTGGTATATCTTCTCTATCTTGCGCGTTTTTTGTCTACGGTAGTCTAACAGACTGGTAAAATGGAATGGAAACGTTAGATTGGGTGTTTGTTATGTCTTTTTTATTAAACCTTGCATTAAAATGCTCGTCAATACAACGACCACTCCCTTTACTACTGCACATTGCATCAACCGAGGAAAATAAACTCGACCTCTCCCAGATCTCCTCGTCAGCTGCACCCATGAGTGCGCTGACCTCACACTCCATTATAGAAGTTTTTGGTTATCGTTATCACCTGCCACCTCAATATTAGTTAAGTCTATTTCCAGGGAGGTCTCGTCGGAGTTAATTCACCCCAGGATTCGGACAGTAATAACTAAAAGGTGAGTTGATAGGGTCACCAGAACTGTGGACAGAAGCCAGCTTGTAGGCACTCTTTCCCAGGATAGACCTAACACCAACGAAATTCCATCGTCGCTAGTTACGAAGGATCAGATGTGTAGTTCTTAGTGGAAGCTTGTCAGTGAAAACCGCTAATGACAGCGCCAAAGTTAGTGGAAACTAACGCCAAGAAAAACCACCTCACAACGAGGGTATGAAACAAGAAAATGTAGGCTAGCTCCCCAGACGTTGCAGGTCGGACGCCATGAAACCTGCAACTCGAACTCGCCTTCCCATGTGAGCTTCTTAGTCAAGACTAAGATGAATAAAAAAATCCCCATCAAACATTAGCAAAGTTTAATTATTGTGTAAAAACACTTTATAACTTAACAAAATGTTCTTCATATATTACACTTTTATTGTATAGTAATATTAATATTTTGTTTTATCCAACTATTTATCACTTAATTTATTTTCTCATATTGTTAATTTTTTTTTTTTAAATTAAATATTCATTAATTAATAATTTATATAAATTTAAGAAATAAAAATATCATGAACTACACTTCATTTAAAAAAGAAAGTTATTATTAATGTGAAACTACATTTCATTATAAGGATATATCATTATAAAATCATGAACTTAACAAAACTTTTGCACATTATATAGTAATATTAATATTTTGTTTTAGGGCAGTTATTTATCACTTAATTTGTTTATTCATAAATATTATTAATTTAATTTTTTATTTTTTTTAAATTAAATTTTTATTAATTAATAATTTATATAAATTTAATAAATAAAAAATCATAAACTTAATTTCATAAAAAAATAAAGCTATTATTAATGTGGAAGTACATTTCATTATAACAACCACATGTAATAAGTCACATATTTATGAGAGGACAAATGGGTCTTAACATTATAATAACATGTAATAAATCACATATTTATGATAACAACATATAATAAATCACATAATTATGAGAGGACAAATGGGTCTTAACATTATAATAACGACATGTAATAAATCACATATTTATGATAACAACATATAATAAATCACATAATTATGAGAGGACAAAATGGGCCAATGAAAGTCACATAGTGAATTATAGGGCCCCACCAAGGTTTGTTTTATGAAAAAATGTGGTTTGCACATACCCATAAAGGAGTCATTATTAAGTTGTTGAGTTGTCATATTTGTTAAAAGTTTGTAGTTTAAACATTTTATATTTTGATTTTTTCTTGGTCATATTTTTCGATCTATTTTGTTCAAAATCTCATCATAAATAATTCATTGATGTTTTAAAAAAATTAATTTAAACAACAAAAATGAATGATTTCCCCCAGATTTATATCGTCGTATTCCGATAAAAAATACCAAAAGGTAGAACATTTAGACAACACCATTTGTTAAGTCATAAAAGGTGGTTACACATAAAAATGTGTAAACTATGTCCCACCTTTTGATAAGTGGTGGATACCATTACTGGAATTCGACTAGAAAAATGAATATCATGGGGCATTTTGACCATAAAATATAGTTAAATATTTTTGTTACACATCTTTCATGAAGAGCAACTTAACTATTTAAATGTATTTTTAAAGGGTACAAAATCTTGTAAAATGTCATTATACTACCGATACTGGTAAAATGTACCTTACATAACAATGTGTTATATATCGATATTAAACTATTACATAGCATTATACTATATATTTGTGTTTCTGTATTATACTATGTAGTTATCAAACAACTCTTCCATTTTTTTAATTTTTTTTTTAAGTAAGAATCTATATATTACCTTTCATGGAGCAAAATTACAGTATCATCTAGGATATTAGGGAATCGTTTGTGTTGAATTGCCTCGAAGGGAAACCAATTCATCCAAGCTCTTGTCTCTGTAAGCAAGTTGAAAATTTAAACAACATTGTCTGAATCGCCTCGTAAGGAAACTGATTCGACCAAACCATTCATACAGACTATAAGGCAAAAAAGACTATCTCCTGACAGACAAAAAAAATTGTTTGTGCTAAATTCTGACGGTCTAAGAGGAATCTTCGAAAAAACATCAACAATTGAAAGAGTAAGACATGCATGGTGACACTTGTGTGCCTGATGAGGCTCATGGTATTTGACGTTCTTGCTTGTCCACTTCATTCTCGACAGCCATATGGATAGCTGGTGAAAGAATCGCCTATGAAGTAGTTGGGGAATTGGTGGCCAGTTCTAGAGCATGTAGAGAGTGGAGAAGGGTTGCAAGTAGAGATTCAATTTTCTCTGTGGGTTGGTCCAAGTGTTCCAGCCGAAAGAGGAGGTTGTCTATGTCCTTTCTGACCGCAAAGAACATCATATCTTGTAGTATCGACACCGAGTCTCTAGATATTGTACAAGAAGCGCAATCCGAGCAAAGATTGGTCTGGCTTGGAGGATCTTCCAATTGATCCAGGAACTCCTCCAGAGAAGGCAAAGGGACAGAGGGTGGAAAGGGGACATAGGTGTAACACCCTGTTTCCCCCAAGTTTGTAAAAATAACTATACTGGCCAAGAACTGTGGCAAACTCAAAAATGTGAATGTGTGATGTGAATGGACCTTGTGAAAAAGGTCGATGAATGTGAATAATATTATGAATATGTATGTATATATATATATATATATATTGCAGGACTGTTGAGAGGGGATGTGCTGAAAAAGAGACCATGATGGCTGGAGAAAGGTGGTGGAAGGAACCTGGAAAGGTGGCGTTAACTTCCACCGAAACCAATACCGTATTTGGAGTTCACTGGCCTGGAGAACCAAGAGCGGCTCGTTGGCCCAAAATAAATTACTCGCAGGTTGGTAGGTAGATGGCTCCTTAGGAATTAATGAGGGATGGGGGAAGTGAACCGCCCATCCATAGGATCCTCGGGCCTGACCATCATGAGGGAAATTGCGCCACACGCAACCTCGCAAGAGGGAAATGTGTGAGGAAGAAGCGCGGAAGGGGCAGATGCGAGGGGAAGAAGAGAAATCTGGAAAATACAGAGTGAGTGATAGCAGAGAAGGGGGAGAGTAACCCTCGTTCTCAATCGTTGGAAAATAGAGATGCAGTCTGGCAGCATCGTGGTCTCAGCTCGGGGGTGGCTAGTGGTAATTCCTATCGGAATCACTGAGCCTATGGTTGGGTGGAAACGAGCACCCCTCTCAGCAGTCGCATCACCTCTGGTGTTATTTCTAATAAATGTTATTTGAATTTAATGCCATAATCGCATGTTCAGTTTTATGTGCTTGTAAATAGTTCTGAATAAAAGTGTTTACATAACATTTGATTTGATAGAATGGATTCCTATATATGCTTACATGCCATAGTTGTTTTCTGCACAAATGATTAAGTCTGGGACATGAGTTCTCTCCACCGAGAATCGTCTTATTTGCTTAGTTTCTTGTAACATTCTGGGAAGGCCCCTTGAGAGTACTCTTTTCCGAGAATTACCCCATAAACCTTGTAACCGTACTGAACCTTACCAGAGACTCTATTAAGATTAGGGAAAGTTGCTCGAGAACCATCTGAGGGTTCATGCAATCCGGGTCTGGAACCCTTATGCAAGAAATAGTAGTTTTCTAAGGTCTCAGGGTCATGGGAGCTTGAAGCTCCAAGAGTGTGAACTTCGTGATTCAAGCTCAGAAGGGATAGCGAGTTCAAATATAGAAAGAAAATACCCTATCGCTTGGTAAATGACGGTTGGAGTCCTTTCGTGAATACCCCAAGCCTATCAACACCAACGGATCTAGAGAAGGAGCGTAGGCATTAACACCTTTCCCTTTCAGCCATCGCAAATAGTGATGGGATCCTGGACCGTAGATCCCAGGGACCCATCGGAGCTCTATAAGCCGTCGATCTTAACCTTTACTTAGGTTGGAGAGTGAACTCGACTACGTCCTGAAAGTCCCAAAGACATCGGGACCATCCATGTTGGAGGGAAGGTGGCAGAGATCTGACCATTTCGCGTATCGGGGATTCGTGAGTTTGGAGGAGGAAGACCAGGCTCTTGGAGTCACAAAGTCCCAAGTCGCGAGATAGCGATGTGATCTGGGTCATTGATCAAAGAGGAAAGACAGTCGTGGGATATGACATCTCGATACATCGCGTATCGGGGATTTGTGAGTTTGGAGGTGGAAGACCAGGCTCTTGGAGTCATGAAGTCCTGAGTCACGAGATTGCGATGTGATCTGGGCCGTTGATCAAAGACGAAGGACAGTCATGGGATATGACATCTCGATAAATTGTGTATTGGGGATTCATGAGTTTGGAGGTGGAACACCGAACCCTTGGAATCGCGAAGTCCCGAATAGCGAGAAATAGGAGCAACCATTGAGTGAGGACCTCCTCTCCATATCGCATATCAGGGTCTCGGAGGTTGAGGGGAATCATTTTCGACTGTAGAAGTCACGATATTTAGAGTTGTGAGAGCTTGTGTAACACGTGGCATGTCCGCTTGGTGGGATCCACGTGGTTGACAAGTGGCGTGATGATAAGATTCCCAGAGAGAGGGAGAAGTGGTGACAGGTGGTGGACACATGTCATTTGAAATGGGAGTCAAAATCCTATTGACTTCTCGTACTTTGGGTTATCGTAAGAAAGGAGCACAAAGGCCCAACAACTCAAGTCACGAAGTTGTGAGTTTCGAGAAGCTCGAAAGGAGTCAAACCTTCTCTGACTTTCGCGTCTAGGGGTGTTGTAAAAGAAGGGCCCAGAGGTTCAACCTTTCAACTCACGAACTTGCAAGTTGTGAGCAATTCTAGTAGTTATCCATAGCCGGTGGTCACGCGTGGAGAGCGCTAATAAGGAGGGGCCATACCATATCAAAATCTCAGGTATTGACGATTGGCAAAGAAAATTCGAGGGTCTTTGACTCACGACTCGCGAGGTCGCGAGTTGTGAAAGGCACTTGCATTTAGGTGCGTATGTGGTCCTATCGAGATAGGGACTAAAGAAAGGGAGCTAGTGCTTTGTCGTTAAGCGGCAGGTAGATCTGGACAGCCAGAATTTGCATGCCCAGATGTATGGCCAGGGTTTCATTTTGGAACCCCCTCACCATTCTACCTTTAAGATTGGACTCACTTGTATCGCTGAGTCACGAAACATGAAAAGGCACCTAGTTTGTTTGGCTTGTGGTCCTAACCCACGATCACAGGGAGGTGAACAGAGAAGAACTAGCCTGCACTAGGCCCCCATAGGACTTCGAGGATTCTATCCCTTGAGGAAAAGAGAAAATTTTACTATGTCGTAGTGGGTGTGTTACAAATTGGTATTAGAGAATGGTTACAACACTTGACCTGCTTGGGCTCATGTATGAGTTGCGTAGAAGCTTTGTTCGGAACACTCTTAAAAAGAGTAACCCCCTGTCTAACCTTCCTAATCAAAAGACGAAGTTAATAATGAAAAACCCCTATTGTGTGTTTGTACATGTGAAAATATGAATTATGTACTGGTTATAAATAAATATAAATATTGACTAACAACCAGAGTTTTTCCTTTTGCACACAAGCGGAAGATCAACCGCGGGAAATTATCAACGCATAGTATGGTGACTCACCAAGAAGTGGAAGAAGGCTCCCACAATAGATATGAAGATTCTAACGAAAGGAGGGCAGCAGGGACCCCTCCAGATCTAGCCGAGATTGTGAGGAGTCTCATGGTCGAATTACAAAAATGGAAGGCTAACAATGAAAGGATGATGAAAGAACAAGAAAAGCAAAATGTAGTTTTACTGCAGAGTTTATCTGATCTACAAAGAAAAATGCAGCATGAACCTAAAACTCAGAAACATGGTCGTATCAGTGGCCACACTGAGAGGAGCACCTCGAAAAAGGTCCACCCCAGAGGTAAAGGACAAGCGTCGGATAATTCCTCTAAGAAGGAAGCTAGTGATTCAGAGGACTCTTCTAGCAATAGAACCAATTCCTATCCCTGAAGAAAACAGAAGAAGAAAAAGTCTTCCAAAGGTCGAAAATTTGAATAATTCAGAAAGGCCAAACCACCCTCCTTCGATGGTGAAATAAAGAAGGGAGAGGAAGCAGAGGCCTGGCTTCTTGGACTAAAGAAGTATTTCAGAGTCCATGAATTTTCAGAAAATATGAAGGCCTGAGTAGCCACCTTCAACTTGAAAGGAAAGGCTTCCATTTGGTGAGAAGACCTTAAAAATATGAAAGGGGTTCGCAAAGAGGACCTGTCTTGGGAACGGTTTGAGAAATACTTCTGGAAGAAGTATCTGTCGAAAAAATATTTCGACGAAAAGACTAAAGAGTTTTATGAACTCAAACTGGGACAACTTACTATAGAAGAATATGTCAACAAATTCCTCGATTTGTTGAGGTATGTACCCTATATCAAGGCAGAAAAGGCAAAGGTGCAACGCTTCATCAGTGGACTACCTAAGGACTATCAAAATAGAATTGAATTTGATGAGCCAAAGACTCTAGAAGAC
This sequence comes from Picea engelmannii, assembly GCA_009831015.1. NCBI lineage: Eukaryota > Viridiplantae > Streptophyta > Pinopsida > Pinales > Pinaceae > Picea > Picea engelmannii. The sequence continues at coordinate 783,426 of ML776612.1, forward strand.
ACTATTCGAAAGGCAACCTATTGTCATGAACAGTTTGGGTATCGAGCAGAACCTCGCGAAGGATGGAAACAGAAGAATAGTTCAAGATTTCAGAAAAGGGGAATTAAATCCCCATGATTTAAGAACTACAAGAAGAACCCAAGAATGAACTTTTCAGCCCAGAGTATGCACCAGCAGAATTTCCCCCCTTGAGCGGAAATAAAACTTCTGGACCAATATCAGTGAAGAATGATAACCCAAAGAGAGAACCTTTGAAATGTTGGGGTTGCAGAGAAGAACATCTCCTGAGAGACTGCCCACACCGACAACAGAATAGTCAGAGAATTTATAACATACAGGAAGCTACTACCATCAATAATGTGGCCAGGAGTGTGCCACAAATTTATGCAGCCTTGGATAATAACCAAGCCGACCACCAAGCTTCAGTAGTGGAAATAGAAGGTATGATTTCCAACCATCTAGTGTCTGTTTTAATTGACCCTGGTTCAAATTTGAGTTATATAGCCCCTAAAGTTGTTGATAAGTGTAAACTATAGCCACAAAAATATACCAAGCCATGGTTGGTACAGTTAGCCACTGGCACCAGAAGAAAGGTAGCAGAGGTTATATTAACCTGCCAATTGATGTTGGGTAGATTTCCCACCCAAACAACCCTTAACTTATTACCCCTGGGATCGTATGCTCTGTTTGTTGGTACGGACTGGCTAGCCACGCATAAAGCCATATTGGACTATTACCATAAAACCTTAGAATGTGTAAGTGAAGAAGGGAAAAAGATAACCCTTCAAGGGATCTGAAAACCTATCTCGGTGAGACAAATATCAGATCTGCAAATGAGGAAGTATTGTTGAAAGGGATGTCCCCTATATGCAATACAGGTGTTGAAAACAATCGAAGATGACAAACCAAGCCCTGACGATCACTCTATCCTGAGAGAATATAGAGATGTATTTCTGGAAGAGGTAATAGGTCTACCTCCGAAAATGGACATAGACTTCTCGATAGAACTTGCACTGGGAGCAGTGCCGGTGTCTAGGACACCCTACCAGATGAGCACACCTGAGTTAGTTGGACTCAAGTTGTAATTAAAAGAAATGATGGATAAGGACTATATTCAGCCCAGCGTGTCTCCATGGGGAGCATCAGTCCTGTTCATGAAAAAGAAGGATGGTACCCTTAGACTGTGAATAGATTATAGACAACTCAATAAGGTAACCATAAAGAACAAGTACCCCTTGCCCAGGATCGACGACTTGTTCAATCAATTGGGGGGTGTGTCTATTTTCTCAAAGATTGATTTGAGGTCAAGATACCATCAAGTCTGAATCAAGGGTGAAGACATCCATAAAACTACCTTCCGAACGAGGTATGGTCATTATGAGTTTGTTGGTGCCATTTGGGTTGACCAATGCCCCTCCCACTTTTATGTGCCTGATGAACAATGTACTCAGCAAATTCTTGGACAAATTTGTACTTGTTTTTATTAACGATATATTAATTTATTCCAAGAACAGAAAAGAGCATGAAGAGCATCTTAGACTTGTGCTGCAAGTGCTAAGAGAACATCAGCTCTATGCCAAATTTAGCAAATGTGAATACTTCCAGAAGCAAATACATTACTTAGGCCATGTTCTCTCCAAAGAAGGAGTAGCGATAGACCCTAACAAAATCAGGTCTATCATGGAATGGCCTACCCCAAAGGATGTTTCGGACATCAAATCCTTTATGGGATTAGCAAGATACTATAGGATATTTATAAAAGGGTTCTCCAAGATTGGTTGTCCAATCACTGCCCTCCAGAAGAAGGGGACAAAATTCCTGTGGACACAGAAATGTGAAGAAAGATTTCAAACCCTGAAACATCTACTGACCCATGCACACGTGTTGAAGATCGTTGATCCAGAAGCTGACTTCCTCATGTGCACATATTCCTGTAAGGAAGGGCTCTGAGGATTCCTTATGCAGAAAGGAAGTGTGATCTGCTATGAATCCCAAAAATTGAACGAGCATGAAGTCAACTATGTGACCCATGATCTAGAACTGACTGCCATAGTACATGCCTTGAAAATGTGGAGGCATTACCTCCTATGAAGAAAATTTGTACTTATGACAGATCACTATGGATTGTGATACCTGTTTGATCAACCGAAGCTCAATGCTAGACAAGCTAGGTGGATGGCCCTCCTTAGCGAGTTTGATTTCGAAATCAAACACGTTAAAGGAAAAGAAAATAGGGTGGTCGATGCCCTTAGCAGAAGTATGAAAACAATTCACCTGGCAGTGGTGACCACTTGGGAGACAGATGTCAAGGAAAGAATCAGAAATGCACAAGAAACAGATCCCTTCGTCCAGACTGTGACCATGTACCTACAACAAGAAACTACTGGAGTAAAATATGAAGGCTACAAGATGACCGAAGGAGGTCTGCTCACTTATAGAAGCAGATTTTATATTCCAAACTGTGACGACTTGAAGAGGTTCGTACTGGATGAACTACATAAAAGACCCTATTCTGGTCATACAGGATACCAGAAAATGATCACTGCCACCAAGAAACAATTTTATTGGCCTGGATTGAAGAAATACATAGCCGAGTACCTAGCCAAATGCATAGAGTGCCAACAGGTTAAAGTAGAACATCGACACCCAGCAGGATTATTGCAACCTTTACTAATCCCAGAATGGAAATGGGAAACCATCTCCATGGATTTCATCACTGGATTACCAACCTCAACCAAACAAAATGACGCCATTATGGTGGTGGTGGATAAATTGAGCAAGTCTGCTCACTTCATCCCCGTCAAGTCAACCTGTAAGGAAATCGATATCACCTAGGTATTCATGAAAGAGATATTCAGACTGCATGGTATGCCAAAAGAGATTGTGTCTGACAGAGACATGAAATTTACTTCCAACTTTTGGAAATCACTGATGGTTGGTTTAGAGACCAAGTTGTTGTTTAGCACTGCCTATCACCCTCAAACTGATAGATAGACAGAAAGAGTGAATCAAATATTAGAAGACATGTTAAGGATGCATGTAATGCATCAACCCAAGAAATGGGAAGACTACCTGCCACTGGTAGAATTCACCTACAACAATGGCTACCAAGCATCCTTAAAGATGAGTCCCTTTGAAGTCCTCTATGGTAGACCGTGCAACACTCTTGTCAGCTGGAGTAATATCGTAAACATGATTTCTTTTGGACCCGACATGTTGAAAGAAATGGAACAGCAGGTGACTCAGATAAAACAAAACTTGAAAGTCGCTCAGAACCGACAGAAAAGTTATGCCGACCAAAAGAGAACTCCAAGAGAGTTCAAGGCGGAAGACCATGTATATCTCAGAGTTAGGCCTAGGAAGAGTTCCCTGAAAATGGGAGCTTGTGCCAATTTGGCACCTCGGTATTGTGGACCCTTTGAGGTTCTAGATAGAGTGGGACCTGTCACTTATAGGCTAGCACTTCCTCCCACATTCAAAGCACATAATGTTTTCCATGTCTCATTATTGAAGAAATATGTAAATGATGCTAACCATATAATTGATTGGTCTGTGATTCAGGTGGAACCAGAGGGAGAATTTCTACCAGAACCCCAATGCATACTGGACAGAAAGGAAACCCCACTTCGAAACTGAACCTTTGCACAAGTCAAGGTGCAGTGGAAACATTTTGGCCTAGATGAGGCTACATGGGAAATGGAGGATGCCATGAGACAGGCATATCCAATTTTGTTTACTTCTATACATGCATGTCATGTTGATAGATAAGAACATTGAGGACGATGTTCCTTTAAGGGGGAGGGAATTGTAACACCCTGTTTCCCC
>ML776612.1:787391-800639 GCA_009831015.1 Picea engelmannii
ATATATATATATATATATATATATATTGCAGGACCGTTGAGAGGGGATGTGCTGAAAAAGAGACCGCGATGGCTGGAGAAAGGTGGTGGAAGGCACCTGGAAAGGTGGCATTAACTTCCACCGAAACCAATACCATATTTGGACTTCACTACCCTAGAGAACCAAGAGTGGCTTGCTGGCTTGAAATAAATTACTCGCAGGTTGGTAGGTAGATGGCTCCTCAGGAATTAATGAGGGATGGGGTAAGTGAACCGCCCATCCGTAGGAGCCTCGGGCCTGACCACCACAAGGGAAATTGCACCACATGCAACCTCACAAGAGGGAAATGCGTGAGGAAGAAGTGCGGAGGGGGTAGACACGAGGGGAAGAAGAGAACTCTGGAAAATACAGAGTGAGTGATAGCAGAGAAGGGGGAGATTAACCCTCGTTCTCGGTCACTGGCAAATAGAGACACAGTATGCCAACATTGTGGTCTCATCTCGGGGGTAGCTAGTGGTAAATCCTATCAGAATCGCTAAGCCTACGGTTGGGTGGAAACAAGCACCCCTCTCAGTAGTTGCATCACCTCTAGTGTTATTTCTGATAAGTGTTATTTGAAGTTAATGCCATAATCGCATGTTCAGTTTTATGTGCTTGTAAATAGTTCTGAATAGAAGTGTTTACCTAACGTTTGATTTAATAGAATGGATGCCTATATATCATTACATGCCATAGTTCTTTTCTGCACAAATGATTAAGTCTGGGACATGAGTTCGCTCCACCGAGAATCATCTTATTTGCTTAGTTTCTCGTAATATTCTGGGAAGGCCCCTTGAGAGTACTCTTTTCCGAGAATTACCCCATAAACCTTGTAACCATACTGAACCTTACCAAAGACTCAATTAAGATCAGGGATGATTTCCCGAGAACCGTCTGAGGGTTCATGTAATCCGGGTCTGGAACCCTTATGCAAGAAATAGTAGCTTTCTAAGGTCTCAGGGTCATGGGAGCCTGAAGCTTCGAGAGTAAACTTCGTGATTCAAGCTCAAAAGGGATAGCGAGTTCAAATATAGAAAGAAAATACCCTATCGCTTGGTAAATGGCGGTCAGAGTCCTTTTGGGAATACCCCAAGCCTATCAACACCGACGGATATAGAGAAGGAGCGTAGGCATTAACACCTCGCCCTGTCATCCTTCGCAAATAGCGATGGGATCCTGGACTGTAGATCCCAGGGACCCATCGGAGCTCTATAAGAAGGGATGATTTTAGGGTCTAAATTTCGCTCATGGGCTAATTTTCCATGGTTTTTCCAAAAATGAGATTCACTATTTTAAAAATGATTCGCCCAAATTCTATAGGATAAAATTATTTTACCTTAAAAATCGCCAAAATTTTAAAAAAACTATATAAAATACTTAGAAATTTGAATATTTTTATAAAAAATCGCTAATCATTTATAGTTAGAATATGAAGGACTAGTAAGATTCGCCAAGGTTTCTAAATTTTAAAATAATTTTCCATCCTTAAAATCATCCCTATAGACTATAAGCTGTCGATCTTAACCTTTACTTAGGCGGGAGAGTGAACTCGACTACGTCCTGAAAGTCCTGAAGACATCGGGACCGTCCATGTTGGAGGATGGGTGGCAGAGATCTGACCATTTCGTGTATCAGGGATTCATGAGTTTGGAGGTGGAAGACTAGGCTCTTGGAGTCATGAAGTCCCAAGTCGTGAGATCGCGATGTGATCTGGGCCATTGATCAAAGAGGAAGGACAGCCATGGGATCTGACATCTTGATACATCGCGTATCGGGGATTCGTGAGTTTGGAGGTGGAAGACCAGGCTCTTGGAGTCACAAAGTCCCAAGTCATGATATCGCAATGTGATCTAGGATGTTGATCAAAGAGGAAGGACAACCATGGGATCTGATGTCTCGATACATCACGTATCAGGGATTTGTGAGTTTGGAGGTGGAAGACCAAGATCTTGGAGTCATGAAGTCCCGAGCCACGAGATCGCTATGTGATTTGGGCCGTCGATCAAAGAGGAAGGACAGCCGTGGGATCTGACGTCTCGATACATCGCGTATCAGGGGTTCGTGAGTTTGGAGGTGGAAGACAGAACCCTTGGAGTCACGAAGTCTAGAATAGCAAGAAGTAGGAGCAACCATTGAGTCAGGACCTCCTCACCATATCGCATATCGGGGTCTCGGAGGTTGAGGGGAATCAGTTTTAACTATAGAAGTCACGAGCTTGCAAGTTGTGAGAGCTTGTGCAACATGTGGCACGTCTGCTTGGTGGGATCCACATGGTTGACAGGTGTTGTGACGATAAGATGCCCAGAGAGAGGGAGAAGTGGTGACAGGTGGTGGACATGTGTCGTTTGAAACGGGAGTCAACATCCTATTGACTTCTCGTACTTCAGGTTCTCATAAGAAAGGAGCACAAAGGCCCAACAACTCAAGTTGTGAAGTTGCGAGTTCCAAGAAGCCTGGAAGGAGTCAAACCTTCTCTGACTTTCACGTATCGGGGTGTTGTAAAAGATGGGCCCAGAGGTTCAACCTTTCAACTCACGAACTTGCAAGTTGCGAGAAAGGCTAGTAGTTATCCCTAGCCGGTGGTCACATGTGGAGAGCGCTAATAAGGAGGGGCCATACCATATCGAAATCTCAGGTATCAACGATTGGTGAAGTAAATTTGAGGGTCTTCGACTCACGGCTCACGAGGTCACGAGTTGTGAAAGGCACTTGCATTGAGGCGCGTATGTGGTCCTATCGAGATAGGGACTAAAGAAAGGGAGCTAGTGCTTTGTCATTAAGCGGTGGGTAGATCTGGATGGCCAGAATATACGCACCCAGATCTATGGCTAGGGTTTCATTCTGGAGCCCCCTCGCCATTCTACCTTTAAGATTGGACTCACTTGTATCGCTGAGTCGCGAAACACGAAAAGGTGCCTGGTTTGTTTTGCCTATGGTCCTAACCCAGGATCACAGGGAGGTGAACAGGGAAGAACTAGCCTGCGCTAGGACCCCGTAGGACTTCGAGGATTCTGTCCCTTGAGGAAAAGAGAAAATTTTATTATGCCGTAGTGGGTGTGTTACAATAGGGTGGCGACGATGGGATAGAGGGTGGTGGCAAGGGGGTGGAGGGTGGTGTACTCACCGGGTGTACCAAGGTTGGTTGGGAAGATGAGGTTATATCTTGGATTGGGCTAGGAGCATAGCCCAAAGAGTTTTCATGGAGATCAAACCACTCCACACGACATGCCCATGGCAAAGACAGAGGTGAAAGAAAACTCTGACCTAGGGAGGATTGGGCAGAGGAAGAGGGCGAGGAGTTGGGTGACGGAGTAGGGAAAGGCGGGTGTCGGTTGGCCATGGGCACTTTATTTTGGAGCCAGAGAGGTCCTCTCTTTGGCTTCTCGTGGAGCCGAGGCATAGACAACTGTGAGTGAGGATAAGATGGAGATGAGAGTAGGCAAATGAAAGTGAAAACCAGGGAGATCGACAGAGTGCATGGGCAATAGACATGAAAGAAGGAATAGTGCAAGGGTTGTCGAGGAGCATCACCATAATAAGAAAGTTGGAGGAGAAGATCACACTCACGTAGAGGTGACAACCATCATCCTTTCTCCATTGCGAGGATAGAAAAACTAGAGGAGGCACATTGGGGTAGTTAGTTACGAGCTTGCATCAGTGAAGGCATTCAATACGCATCGAGGGGTGATAAAGGAAGGGGCGAGGTTGCATGTGTTGGTCACGTGGTCTGTGGAGAGGTGGTAGGCATTGTCTTCTCCCATCGACACGTGGAACCTAGTGACACCCCATCCAGGGGGTTATCAGTGCCGAGAGCCCAAGAAATATAGTCCTGGAGGATAGGATGATCATTGTGGGTGGGGGATGTGCAGATAATATATGGTCTGTCTAGAGCCACCCCAATATTGACTAACTTGTTGGTTATCTGATTAGCTCTTCATCGAACAGGCGAAGGAATGAGGGTTGAGTGAGGCCTAATGTGAGTTGCAATGGCACTGAGTCTGGTGGTAAGATGCCAGCAGGGGGAGATTTTGTCCAAATCAGCCTCGTCAAGAATTTTGGCAAATAGGCTAAGAATTATTTGAGATTCCCCTTCAACGATCAGCTTATGGTGACCGTATTCTTGAGCAAGCTGCGGTCCTTTCATGAGTCCCTAGAGCTCAGCTACATTGTTTGTGTTGTGTCCAATGTTACCAACAATAATAAGCATGATGGTTCCTTGGTTGTTGCGGAGAACCACGCTAAAGCCAGCAAGGCCTAGATTGCCTTTGGAGGCCCCATCAAAATTTAACTCGAAAAAAACTAGAGTTGGAGGGGACCAATGTGAAGGGCTTTCTGTGGTTTTGGGTCTTTGAAGTTTCCTGGAAGCATGAGGGTTGAAGTTGATGTTCCAACTATCCAGGATGTGCTTTTCTTAGGGAGGACATGACAAGTCCTCAACTTTCCAAGGCTGTAGGTGGATGGTTTCTCTGATGTTGTCATGTATGTGTTTCCAAATTGTTTGCCAAGCAAGATGAGATGAATGGAAGATCCTCCTGTTGCGTTCTTTCTATATTTACAAGAGGATGAAACCTAGAAGTAGCTGCCAGATGTGGTTGAGGATGGGAGAATGAAAATTCGAGTCTCTCCATCCTTCTATGGTTTCACTGAGGCCTTCTCGATTACAGTCTGTTATGCGCATTATTATGGCACATTAGTCCCAAATTTGTGAGCTATAGGAGCAGAGATTTATTAGGTGATTTTGAGATTTTGAGTTTGCCAAGAAGAGAGGGAAAATGGAGGGCCCAACAAAACCTCTTTTTGTGAGATTGTCCCAGGTGAGGATACCTTTATGTGCAACAATCTAGAGGAATGTGCTATTTTTTTGCCAGTGCTTAATCATCCATATTTTCGCGCAAACTTTCTCTTGGGGGAAAAGGTGGAAGGTTGTATTTATGTCATAAGATTCTTTAATGGTGAAGGTGCCCCTCGAGGAGTGCCCCCATCTTAGGATGTCCTCTCCTGGTAAAATTTGAATTTTCCTGGAGATGGTTAGCTCATGCCAAGGCTGAAGATCCATGTGCGTTGGAATGTGGAGTTTCGTACGGCTGGACTTCCAATGATACCATGTAGCCCCATGGGGGTCCTCTTGCCAATAGTCTGTGACTGTGATTAGACCAACCTATGTGGTAGTGTAAAGAAATTTTTCTGCCATAGAATCATGCACTAGAGAAGGCCATTGGTGCCAAGAGTCATACCAAAAGGAAGTTGTTCTTCCACTACGCACTTCCCAGAAAGCGTGATCTGCAATCAGGGAGTGGATTTCCTTTTCGGAATTCAAGATCAAAGAGCCTAGAGTCTTTTCATTCCATGTGATTAGTTTCTTTTGTGCAATGTTTGGAGCATATTTCTTTCTCCAAAGTCGGGGCTAGAGGTATTTGGGGTGCTTAATCCACCTCCACTAGATCTTAACACTAAGAACTTTATTGAGAGTGGTTGGGTCCCGTAAGCCAAGACCTCCTTTTAATTTTGGTTTGCAAATCTTGTCCCAGCTAATCAGAGCTATTTTTCGGTCATTCTTAGCCCCCTTCCAAAGAAATTTTCTTTGTAAGGTTTTGATGGCAGTTAAAATGAAGCTGGGAGCCGCCATCACTGAGAAAGAATAGATGGGCAGGGTCTAAAGGAAATACTTGAAAATGACGAGGTGAATGGCAAGGTTGAGCGAGCGAAAAGTCCAAGAGGAGAGTCTTTTACCCAGGGAGGAAAGGAGACCCTCCCAAGAGATATTCTAGAGAGATTTGTTTATAAGGGGAATGCCAAGATATTTGGATGGAAGGGAGATACGTGTGAAGCCCAGGATATTGGTAATGTGAAGTTAGACAACGATCGGTATGTTAAAGATGAAGATCTTGGATTTTTCTCTCTTGATGTCCATTCCTGAGGCTTCACAAAAAGTTTGAAGAATAAAGAGGATTCTAAGTGCTTCTCGGACAGTAGGGGAGCCCAGCGTTAAGGTTTCATCAACAAACTAGATGTGGGAAAATGGGGGATCAATGCCATGTAGGGGGAGTCCAGTTAGGTATCTGTCAACTATAGATGCTTTAATGAAGCTGCTCAACCCTTCTACCATGATAATGAAAAGGAAAGGGGACAAGGGATCCCCTTTCCGTATTCTACGAGAAGGTGAGAAGGGGTGGGATGGAACACCAATTATCAGTATAGAGACGAAAGCAGAGGAAGTGAGATTTAGAATCCAGTCTACACAATCAAGAGCAAATCCAAAAGCGAGAAGAATGGATTTCATGTAAGCCCAACTTAATTTATCAAAGGCTTTAGAGATATCTAGCTTTAGTAACATACCTATAGTGCTCGTACTTTGGAGGGAATGTATGACTTCATGAGAAAGGATGACACTATTGAGAATTTTCTTGCCTTCAACATATCCTGACTATTTGGGAAAAATGATGAAGGGAAGGAGGGGCTTGAGGTGACGAGTAATCACTTTTTTTAACAGCTTATAGATTACATTGCAAAGAGAAATTGGTATGAACTTCTTGGGATGAGTGACTCGTTCTTATTTAGGTATGAGGGCGAAGAAAGTGGCATTGAGAGTTGCGAGAACTTGACCAGAGATATGAGAGTCCTCAATGATTTCCCATACTTCCTCCTGTATCATGGGCCAGTAGAATTGGAAAAAGTTCATCGTGAAGTCATCCAGACCTGGAGCTTTACCTTTAGGAGTGTCTTTCAGCGCTAGGTCTACTTATTCAATCGTAATTGATCTTAACAAGGCTTCATTCTTCTCCTGAGTTATGATGTCTAGAATGTGTTGAGTGATATTTTCTATTGCAAGAGATATGTCACCAGGGGGCTCAGACAATAGGTCTTGGTAGTATGAGACCATTCCGTGCTCGAGATCTTCATGTTTTTGGAGAATTTGACCTTGCTCTGTGACCAAGTGAGTGATTCGATTGATGTGCCTCCACTGGATCGTTGCTTGGTGGAAGAGCTTGGTATTTTTTTCCCCCTCTTGAAGCCATTGTATTTGGGACTTTTTCCTCCACAGAACTTCCTCCTGAGTCCGCCTTTCCTCCAATTATTGTTTGACTAGAGTGTCATTCTCTTTGAGTTCATCCGTGAGACCCTGATTATTGATTTATATTTGAAGGAGATTCATTTGATCATTTAGATTCCTTTGGTCTTCAAAAATGTTCCCAAAGTTTTGTTTGTTCCAAAGCTTGAGGCGTTGCTTAACATTTTTTAATCTTTGTTGAAATCGAAACATTTTGGAATCATGTGGGATGGTCGCTTTCTTCCACCAAGTTGGGTCCATGGCTTGGAACTCTGGATGAGTGAGCTAGAATCACTCAAATCTGAAGGGCTTGTGCCCTTGGGAGCCTAAAATGTCTAGTGAGAGCTGGATAGGCCAGTGATTAGATCCAAAGGTATCCAGGATACTAGCTTCCAATGAGAGGCCATCCATCAAGAGGGATTTTGATACAAGGAAGCGATCAAGGTGGCACACCACCTGTTGGGACCATGAGTGTCGGTTCATCCAGGTAAAGAGGTTGTTTTGCGTTTTCAGATCTATGAGATAGATCTTATCAATTAATGATTGAAAGTTCCCACATTCCCCCTCAAGTCTGTGAGTCCCCCCTCTTTTCTCTTCTAGGTTGCAGACCATGTTGAAGTCATCACCCAATATTCATATATGATCAGTAGTGAGAGTAGCCACCCATTCCATATTTTGAATGAAGTTTAGCTTATCCCCCTGAGTAGCTGGGCCATAAACATTTGTAAGGTAGCTCAGCTTATTGGAGCTAATGAGCTTGTAATCCACCGAGATTGTCCATCTAGTGGTGAAGAAATTTTCCAACAACACAATGCTAGGGTTCCATATAATGGAAAAACCACCAGCCATGCCTATGGAATCGATGGTCATCATTTTCCCATGTTTCCATCATCTCGAGAGGATTTGAGTCATTTCTTCTCCTACACATTTTGTTTATTGAAGTAAAAGAATGTTGGGTTGTTTTGCTATGATAATATCTCACAGAAGCCTTTGCTTGCTATGACCATTGAGACCCCGCATATTCCAAGAGATAAGCTTCATTATGAGGATGGGGAAGGGAGAGGGGGTAAGATATCAGAGATAAGATGTATCTTACCTAAGTTTACCATGAAATGATCAATTTCCTGTATGAGATTTTGGGTATATTTTCTTTCCTCTTTTCTTTTCCTCCTTCTGAGGCTTGCATTTCTCTTTTTATTGGATGCCCTGGATGCCCAAGCCCGAGCTAGATCTGGTTTCATAACCTACTGAGGATTTGAGGAATACCTTATGAACTTTGTGCAATTGATCCAAAGGGTTGGTGTACAGTTCGTTCATGGAATAAGCTTGTTCTAAATGTTCCAAGTCTATTCTCATGAGATCGTGTTCATCTAGGTCCATTTCGGTATCACCTTCTTCGATGTTGGATGCGTCTCCATACTTGGCCTCAGAAGGGGAATAGGGATGGATATGATCCAAGATGGGGGTGCTTGTTGTTGTGCCTTTTTTGTTGTTGTGGGTTGCATTTTCTTGAGGAGCTATCTGCGGCTCGTCCATGTATTCTGGAATTTGTTGAAGGACATCAAAGGAGTTGTTGGAAGGTGGTTCCTTATTAGCAATTTGCATCGTTTTCTTGGTGGTTTGGTGTAACTTTCCAGCCACATGGGTGAAGTTGTCTCTTGATTTACTTGCTTCAGGGTTATCGGCCTTGCCCACATTGTTCATAGGACAATCTCTGAATAGATTCCCATGTTCGTGGAATTTATATATGTTGGATATATGTATGGATGCTTAGTGCTATATTTATGGTAAATGAATGCTAGATATGATCTAATGCTATGTGCTAAGTGATTGAAAGTGATTTATCTTTATTGTTATTGTGTTTTTCTGTAATAAGGGTTTAATCTGCAATGTGATTGAGATTCAAGAAACTAATGCATACTGTGTTTAGTGCTATGTTAAGTATTGTAATCATAGATCTATGTCTCGGCCTAGTTGTAGACACCTGAGTCCTGCAACCCCCCTACCTCTACCTCAGTTGAGACTTCATATGCTTCGCAGGTGTTACCGAAAGGGCTGGTAGTTAGGGTTTTGTTGGTGCGTTGTTGAAGCGTTGAACCCTGGGTTTTCCCCGGTGCCAACACCTTTCTAATATTTGGTGTGTACCTCCTCTTTTGTTATTCCACATGTAGCAAGAATTAGATCTTTGTAGATCTATTAACCTTAGCCCGCTGATAGTGTCTCAGAAAACTATGCTAACGACATCTAGTCTTCTCTTGACTCCTTTATTTTCCTAGAGGAAAGTGATTATGTTACCCCCCCTAATATTCACGATTCTTCATTGATTGTATCATCTATGGCCTTGAAGGAATCAAGAAAGAGAAATTTAAGAAGAGGATTGGTGAGGCCATAGGCATTTCTTATGAAGCTTTGGTCCAGAGAGGTGAGGTTTTTGAACTTGGTAGATATGATGTTGGGTGTATCTAATTCACATCCAAGAAAGACCCGGGATGGATCCCATAAAAATATAGACCCTTAGTTGTTGTGGCTATGCTTTTACAACGTTCCCAACATTTTTGTATAATAGAATTCAATGAAACGATAAAACATTAGGTTTACTAGAGTAATAAGATAATGGGTTGGTAATCACCTATTTTTTTCTTCAACATGTGATGCTTGTTGGATGCATTCAAGCCTCTAATGTTCCATGAGATCACCTTCATTTTAATTCCTTGGTTGGGAGGAGAAATATTTCTCCGACAATCCTTTTTTCTATCTCGAGTCCACTAAGAGTGAACCTGCTTATTCTAGGTTTTTCTTTGAGGAATTCCTACCTCTTTTCTTTTCCTCTATGGCTAGTATTTATAGGGGATTAGTCCTTATGCCCAGGCTACAAGTAGATGTTTGGTTTGGGTTTGAGGTTCCCAACTTTGTGTTAGGACCATACAATGTACCTTTTTGCCCACACTTTTTGCCACCATTACACTCTTATTTCACTCACATTTAAACTCATATTATCACTTTACCCTATCTTTCCCAAGGTATACAACGTCTCTTCTCTTTACTATATGTTTAATCAGTTTTGCATATAATTTTACATTACTCTCGTACTTAACCATTGATCAGAAATGTATAACTGTTGAAACAGTTCGAACTGCAGATTAGCATTGAGGCATGTTGCTGAAACAGTTAAAGCACGCAAACCCTGTGGCTGAAACAACAACTCATATAGAAGAAGTTGTTACACAGTTCGTGGTCAACGATGCTGAAACATAGAAGAAACTGTTACACAATCTATGGTCAATGATGTTGAAACACAGAATTTGTTACACAGTCCGTGGTCAACGATGCTGAAACAACAACTCACACAGATTGACTACAACAACCGCACCTTGAGCTAGCATCAACCATCGTTGTTGCTTGAGAGGTGCTGAAACAGTCAGAATGCAAATCCCATGGCTAAAATAGCCCGCGATTTGCGATGCTGAAACAACATACAACAGCAGTAACAAGAGACAAATAAAGAAGTTGTTACTCCAACCACAATAGCAACACCTCACTCAGCACTTATAATAGCATTCTGTTGCGGGAGAATAGGATATCCTATTCCAGTTTAGAAAGTCGATCTGACTAAGAATAGGACTCATATGTACACCTATAATTAGTTGATTAAAATGTATCGAAGGGATACTCCTCTTTAAATAAGAGGAAATCACCATTCGAGAGTAGCTTATGTTTTTGTACTAAGAAAGGATTTACAGAGAGGGACATGTTTTACTTCGGATTGTAATGTAACACAGTTGACAGATGAATAAAAGATCGTTCTGAGAATTTCTTTCTAGTTCTTTTCGTTTCAGGGGAATCTTGTGAGAAGGGAGGGCCCACCTTGTTCACAAGATTCACCCGTTAGCTTTGTAGTGTGTTAGTGTGATTTCTGTTTATGCCTTGATTAAATTCTGTTTTGCTGAAACACTACTTCACTGAACTATGTCTTGCTGAAACTCTGCTTTACTGAATGTTACATTGTTTTCATGTGATTCATGCTTGGGTAACTTTTAATCATTTTAGTTAGCAATATTGTTTGATGAATTTATGAAAGCTTGGTAATCAGGGACACGTGCTGAAGATTCCTGCTTGGGAATTAGGGTCCTGCTCTCTGTTAGAGATAGTTAGCCTTCAGTGCATTAATGAGTTCATGAAAGTGTGCTAATCAAAAATAGGTGTTGAAGTTTCTTGCTTAGGAAATAGGGTCCTGTTCTCTGTTAGAGATAGCTAGCCTTCAATGTGTGTCAATCATTTCAATCAGCAATGAGTTCATAAAAGTGTGGTGATCGGAAACAGGTGATAAAGATTCCTGCATTGGGAATAGGGTCTTGTTCTCTGGTTATAGAATAGTTGGTCTTTCCTTTTTCAGTGTCTTGAAGGATTTCTTTTCCAGTCTGTTATTCCTTTAATGTAATCCAGGATTCTTTGAACAATTATTTCTTTAAACATTGAACTCTGCAATAGGTAGATTGCTTTCCTGTAATTCAAGTTAGAACTTCAGTTTGTTCGAGGCAAAGTGTGATTAATATGTCTTTACTACAACTCTAGGTTTCTTTTGAGATTGAGAATATATAGTGTGTGGTTACCTTTGAAATAAACAGACTTCCCTAGGTTGACAATTTATGTAGCACTTGATTGTTTAGTTAAATAAGCAATTATAGTGACCAACATTTTGGCGCCGTTGCCAGGGAAGGTAATTATAGATTTCAAAATCACTTATGATTTTTCAGATACAAAGATTGCATGAGAGGACGCGGAGACCCCAAAGACACTGACCCTATAGGTGGCAGGGGCAGAGGAAGAGGAGGAAGAAAGACTCATATTGACGATATTATATCAAAGTCTGAATTTATTGCTCAACAACCAAACTCTCGGAAACCAAAATCCCAACCTTCACTTCAAGCAAAGTTTGAGATGGGGAAAGAAGTTTGGAGTCCTGAGACAGTCCAGAAACTAGCAGGAAACATTGAGGATAGAGAAAGCGCAGCAGGGGAGCAGACAGAAGAAAACATGGATGAGTACAATGAAGAATTGCATCATGAAGAACAGGCAGGTCCTGAAGGAGAGGTAAATGATGAAAACTCTTTCTCCACACTAGGATTTCCTATTGGTGATCTTCCTAGAGGGGTAGCCCCCATGAAGAACATTCCACTCTCAGCACTACCTAACTTTCATGGTTTGTCTTCAGAGGATCCTGATGAATTCCTTTTTGAGTTTGATATATTATGCAGAAGTTATGATTACATTTCCAATGCTCAAAAATTAAAACTATTTCCAGCAACATTGAAAGGAAATGCACTTAGATGGTTCATGAGTCTTGGAGGCCATGTAATCACAACATGGGACCAATTGAAACAGAAATTTCTGAATAAGTACCAGGACTATTGCCGAATAAGAGAAAAAAGGGAGGAACTATTCAAGATGATGTAGAAAGAGGATGAAAATCTGGAGGACTTTGTAGAAAGGCTACAGTATAGTCTACAAAGATCCAGTCACCCCAATGTAAGTAAAGATATTCTCAAAAATATATTGTTAAAAGGAGTAAGGGATGACTGTCTAGATATGCTGAATATGCTTGGAAAAGGGGACATATCTAAGGAATCATACGATGAAATTGTTAACTTATGCAAAAGATGTTCAAGAGGAGCTTCAAGAAATAGATCAAACAGCAAGGACACCACATTTTCAAGAGTCCAAAAATCAGCCAGTGGGGGAGCAACAAGAGCCGAGATAGGTAATTTACTTGAAGGTTTCAAAACTGAAATGTTAAGCTCTTTTCCCTCACAAATTGACACCCTGCAGATTCAAAAGAAGCAAGCAGAAGCAGAAGCAGCCCTGTCCATATTTTGTTCTAAATGCAGAGACAAGCACCCATGAAGGGAATGTCTATTGGACAAAAAGCCAATCTGCACCATCTGTGATAAAGATCATGAGACTCAACAATTTCCTTCTCTACCAGGAATCAAGGCAGCATTACAACCAACTGATGAAGAGGTTGAAGCTGTCTATCTGCTAACACAGAGAAGACAATGGCAACCGTGGGGACAAGGTATGAATCCTAACATGCCATTTACATCTTCTAATCGTTGGAATAACTATCCTTCTTTCAATCAAATGAGTTACCCTCCCTATAATCAAATGCAATATCCAAATCAAAT
>ML776612.1:801280-826131 GCA_009831015.1 Picea engelmannii
CCACAATTAAACCAAAGGGAGTCATTGAAGACCTAATTATCTCAGTGGAATCCTGGAATTATCCAACTGACTTTGTGGTACTACAACCTAAAACAAAGTTGGGGGGCCACCCTCTAATTTTGGGCAGGCCTTGGCTAGCCACAGCAGATGCTTTTATCAGTTGTAGATCAGGATCAATGACAATTTTCAATGGTTACGGAACTAAACAGCTTACCCTCTACCCTCACGCTACACCCCTGATTAATAATGATAATTCTGTATGGGTAGACTTCGATGATCAACTTACTCAACCCATCTTGACTATTGGACAAGCTCTAAGCCTTAAAGACAACACCAAGGATGAAGTAATTAATAATTTTATTTGTGAACCCTCCTCCGTGACTCCTGAAACTCACAACCAGCTAGTTGCACTATTGGAGTCAGATAATCAAGAAAACCTTAACCCTGAAAACCCACCTCAGACATCTTCCACCATCTCTTCTAAAAGCATACCAGTAGAGATTGAACCTGGCAAAACACTAAACATAAACCCTAACCTGACAGATGTCGAAACACAACAATTAATGAAATTACTTCTGGAAAATAAAGAAGCATTCGCATGGGACTATACAGATATGAAAGGAATCTCTCCTGAATTATGTATTCATAGAATATATATTAAGGAAGATTGTCGACCGATCTGTCAATCTCAACGACAAATGAACCCTAATTTGAGAGAAATCCTTAAAGAAGAACTTCAAAAATTGCTTGATGCAGGGTTTATCTATCCTATATCAGACAGTGAATGGGTTTCCCCATTGGTAATAGTTCCTAAGAAAAACGGGAAGTTGAGAGTATGTGTGGATTATAGATGCTTAAATAAAGCTACTCAAAAAGATCACTTTCCATTGCCATTCATTGATCAGGTGTTAGACAGTTTGTCAGGGAAGAAATTTTTCTCATTTTTAGATGGTTTCAGTGGGTATAACCAGATCAAAATTGCACCCCAAGATCAAGATAAAACAACTTTTACTAGCCCTTGGGGAACCTTTTCTTATAGATTTCTCCCATTTGGACTATGTAATGCACCAACAACCTTCCAAAGAGCAGTTATAGGAATCTTTTTTAATATGCTTAATGACTCTATGAAAATTTTTATGGATGACTTTACTCCTTATGGTGTTTCTTTTCAGGAAGCACTACAAAACCTTGAGAAAGTGCTTAAATGATGCATACAAGCCCAACTCTCCTTAAGTACAAAAAAATGTCATATGATGATGAGTGAAGGAATAGTGCTTGGACATTTTATCTCATCTCAAGGAATTCAGGTAGACCCATCCAAGATACAAATCATTAAGGATCTTCCTACTCCCAAGACCTAAACAGAGGTAAGAAGTTTTCTAGGACATGCTGGATACTACAGAAGATTTATCAAAAAAAATTCCAAAATGGCTTCTCCCCTGTTTGTGTTACTGATGAAAAATGTTGAATTCAAATGGACTAATTCTTGCCAGGAAGCATTTAATACACTTAAACATCAGTTATCTACAGCTCTTATTCTCAGAGGACCTGATTGGACACTTCTCTTTCATATATCCTCTGATGCTTTAGATACTGCAATAGGAGCTGTCTTGGGACAAGAAGAGAATCATCTCCCTTATGCTATTTATTTCATCAGCAAGAATATGACTCCTGTTGAACTCAATTACATAGTTACCGAAAAGGAATTCTTAGCAGTTATCTATGCTATTAACAAATTTAGACATTACATCACTGGCTACTCTACTCTTATCCACACTGATCACTCAGCTATCAAATACCTAATGAACAAACCTATCACAAACGCTCGAGTCACCAGATGGTTACTATTATTGCAAGAATTTGATATTACAATTGTAGATAGACTGGGAAAAGAAAATGTAGTTGTTAATTTCCTTTCTCGGTTGACACCTGATGATGATACCCCAGTAGATGATTCCTTTCCTGATGAATATCTATTTGTAGTTTCTTCTCACTCACCTTGGTATGTAGACATCGCTAACTACTTGGTTGCAGGGAAGTTACCACCACACCTATCCTACCGAGAGAAAAGAAGAATCATTCAACAAAGTGCTCGGTACAGTTGGATAAGTGGGTGTCTTTTCCATACAGGACCTGATCAATACATCCGAAGGTGCATTAGAGAAGATGAGGTTTATGATCTACTAAAAGCTTGTCATGATGGCCCTTGTTGAGGGCATTTTGTTGATAAGAGAACAACACATAAAATTCTCAGGATGGGGTACTATTGGCCCTCACTTTTCAAAGATGCAAAGAAATATGTCCGGGCCTGTGATAGATGCCAAAGAGTGGGCCAACCTAATCATAGAGATGAAATGCCATTAAACCCCCAGATAGTACTTGAACCATTTGAAAGATGGGCCTTAGACTTTGTAGGACCCATTAACCCCCCATCCAATCAAAAATCTTACATAGTGGTCTGCATAGACTATATGACTAAATGGGTGGAAGCTAAAGCACTCCACAGAGCGATCGAAGAAGCAGTTATAGATTTCTTATTTGAAGACATCTTCATCAGATTTGGAGTGCCAAGAGAATTAGTTACAGATGGAGGACCTCCTTTCACTTCTTATGGTTTTAAAGCCACCCTTCAAAAATATCATATTCAACATAGAATGACTACAGCATACCACCCCCAAGCCAATGGGCAGGTGGAAAGCACAAATAAAGAAATAGAAGCCATTCTCACAAAAACAGTGAAGGAAAATAGAAAGGACTGGTCTCACAGGCTCCCTGAAGCATTATGGGCCTACAGAACTACCTGGAGAAATACTACAGGATTCTCTCCCTATGAATTAGTCTATGGAAAGAGTGTTTTCTTTCCTGTGGAATTTGAAATCAAAACCTTAAGGACTGCTTTAGTTGTCAACCTTGATTTGACCAATGCACAGACAGCCAGGCTGCAGCAGCTTAATGAATTGGATGAGAAAAGACTAGATGTCATTCATCAGACAACTATGATTCAACAGCAAAGATCAAAATGGCATGACAAAGATATCAAGAATAAGCAGTTCCAAAAAGGTAATTGGGCCCTACTATATGACTCTCGGTTCAAAGAATTTCAAGGGAAACTACGTACAAGATGGCTTGGACCCTACAAAGTAGACACTGTTTTCCCCAATGGAATAGTAAGGCTCCTCACAATCAATGACTCTAAAACACAGTTACTTGTAAATGGTCATCGGCTCCATCTGTACCAACGCCCTATTTCCAAAGAAGATTTTAAGGCTACATGTGTGGCAGACTCTCATTACCTCTTTTTAGAGGGGGCTCCTACCCCTCATTGCAATTAATTCTTTTTAAGTTAATTTCTTTAGTATTAGATTAGATTTCATTTACTAATAATCTCTGTCAAGAAATACCATGTTACAATCGATTTTTGCAGATCCTCGATCAAAGCACAAGCCCACTAAGAAAGGAAGATCCTACATCAAGAAGAGGCAAGCTTTCCCATTGCTTAAACATCATTGTTCAACAACCTTTCACCATTTTCTTCATTGTTGAAACACCACTGTTCAACA
This sequence comes from Picea engelmannii, assembly GCA_009831015.1. NCBI lineage: Eukaryota > Viridiplantae > Streptophyta > Pinopsida > Pinales > Pinaceae > Picea > Picea engelmannii. The sequence goes on from ML776612.1 coordinate 804,841, forward strand.
ACTTTTTTGCTTTCCCCATTGCTGAAACACCACTGTCAACAACCTCACACCATTTTTTCCCATCACTGTTCAACAACCTTTCACCATTTTCTTCATTGCTGAAACACCACTGCTCAGTAACTTTTTGACTTTCCCCATTGCTGAAACACCATTGTTCAACAACTTTTTGACTTTCCCCATTGTTGAAACACCACTGTTCAGCGACCTTTTTGATTTTCCCCCACTGCTAAAACACCACTGTTCAGCAATCTTTCACACCATTTTCCCCCATCGCTATTCAACAACCTTTCACCATTTTTCCCCATTGCTGAAACACCATTGTCAGCAACTTTTCGCCTTCTCCCCCTTGCCAAAACATTACAGTCCAGCAATTCTTCACAATTTTCATTGATGAAACAACACCGTCTAGCAATTGTTTCGCCCTTCTTTCTGTTCCTGAAACACCAGCATTCTCTGTCAATACACTTTTGCACTCTTATACTACATTTTGTCCTTCCATTCAACAAATCTGTAATACAATCAAAAGTCTCTGCCACGGCCACTGCAGAACTATTATGGATAGGCATTATATTTTGTTTGAAGTACGAATCAAAAGGTAAAGGTGAGGTATGTAAATTTTATGTAAATACAATTAAGCTATAGTTAATGAGAAGATTCCAACTCATCATTACCACTCATGCAAAATAATTATGAGCCGCACTTAAAAGGGGGGGGAGGAAATACCAAACTTTTATACCATCATTTCACACATATTAACCACTGCCATTCCTATTTACCATCCTTTCATTTGTTTCACCACCATTTGCAAGCCTCCACTCGAAAAACTCACTCTGCATAGAAGTTGTTACTCAACTCTTTGACGGTGTATTTTACCGAGCTGGTAGCTATGGGAGGCTTTGTTATACGGTACGAACCCGCCACGACATCCCTGTTACAACACTATCCAATAGCCTATCAAAGTTTTCTACAGGCAGGATGGCTCGGTTATTTTCAGAGACTCCAGTGGTATGATCAACAACAGGTTCTCCAATTTGCTCAAAACCTCCAGGAAGACCATTCCATTGTTCAAGGGTTCGGATTTCAGTTACAAAAGAAGATATAGCGCAGGTTTTCAGTCTCCCTACCAATGGCATTCGCATGTTCAGCCGCAAACATATCACTCTGAACGCCCAGCAGGATTTCCTCTTGCCAGGGGAACAAATTGAACCTAAAGGCCGGGGTGTCCGACTCAGCTCGTTGCCACCTCAATGGCCAGAAGTCGCAAAATTCGTCAAACACTACCCTACCTACGAAGGTAGGTACCAGGTAGTCTACCAGCACGATTTTGTCCAGTTGTCTCATTTACGGCATAATAGATTGGTGAACATTCCTTATTATTTGCTTGGTTGTCTTAAAAATATGTCGCACTACTGTAAAAAGGCTAAAGATCCCACCTGTTAGCGATAATTCTTGTCATGGGCTCGAGAGCATTCGAGTCTGCAAGATTGCACGAAGTAATCAAGCACAGCTCGGGAGAATCCTTGTTTTTCCAAGTAGCAGGTCAAGCGAGCGAGCATTTCATTCTTCAGTGGAAAGGATTCAATGACAGAGCAGAATAGCGATTGATGGGTAATTGCAAATTAACCGAGTCGTGTCAATTATAGTGCTTAAATTTTTAAGGAAGTCAACGGTCGGAATCCTTCAGGAGGCACTCGCGAAGTTGCGAGGGCCATTGATCGCAAGAAGTTCAAGCACAGTGTTATCTCTCAAGTTTAGGGTTCGTGAGTTCGAAGGGCGGACCATATCCTTTTGATTGCGCAGGATTTCGAGTTGCAAAAAGGTGCCCAAAGGGGGTCAACCTTCGCTGACCATCATGTCTCGAGACTTCGCGAGGGGAGAATGCCAAAGTTTGATACTCCAGCTCGCGAAGCCACGAGTTGCAAGAGGTGTTAGTGCCTGGGGCTCTAGCCGACGGTTACATGAAGAGAGTGTCGACCAGAAAGGGGGCCCGACCCATATCGCCATCTTGGGGATTGGGAGTTTAGAAAGGGGAGCCGAGGGTCTTTGACCCACGAACTCGTGAATTGCGAAAGGAAAGGAACTTTTAAAAGATTGGGCCCACAATATCAGGGGGTAATCTCAGCCGTCCATTTGAAGCGGACACCTGGCGCGCGATTAAGCTCCCCGCCTTTTCACCCATCGTGGTTTCAAAGTGCAAAAAACAGCTCCATCATATCCCGGTATGCAAAGTAGCGAAAGAATTCAGGACCTGGGGCCCACAGCAACGTCGGGTGAGTTTGGGATCGTCAGATTTGAGGGACGCATGGCACCAGGTTCAGCCATCTCGGCATATCGCTCATCGCGATTTCAATCAGAAAGGATCAGCCCCTTCATATTCGCGAAGGTCAAAAGCATAGAAGCTGGGGCCCGTGACGCCACTACGCATTTTCAGTCATCCATCAAAGAGGGACGCGTGGTGCATGATTGGACTCCATCGCCTCCTCGCCCCTCGCAACTTTGAAGATCAAGGACCAACCTCATCCCAACCACGAGACGCGAAGCGTCGAAAGCATTCAGGACTCGAGCCCATAGTATCGCCGAAAGTGATCTCAGTCGTCTATCCCGCACGGACACGTGGTACGCGATTAGGCCCTATCACCTCTTCGCGCATCTCGACTTTAAAGAGTAAGGACTAGCTCCTCCCCATCCACGAGACGCGAAGTGTCGAAGCTCCTGAGCGTATCGACTCGGCCACTCCCTGAGGAAGCAGTTAATGAAAATCAAGTGGGTGGTTGAAGCCTCCCTTCAGTCATTAAGTAAGGGGAATGGAGGGCCTGGCAAGCGGACTGCTCGAGAGAGTCCTGTGTACTCATTTTTCAGAGAATCCATGCTCGAGTCCTCGACTAGCCGAAGGAAGTCTGAACACGCTATCTCGACAATTAATGGCTCAGCTACTCCCCTTGCTGGAGCCACCCGTAGTTAATATGGCGTCTTTCATAGGCGCATGATCGTCCAGCCTGCATGTGCAGACTGTCAGAAGACATGCAGATGCAATGTTATTAATGCGGTATCTCGTTTTCGCTGCTGTGTTTTGTTTTGAGTATATGAAGGCGTTTTCGCCATTTTTGTAAGCATCGATGGTTGAGCAGAGCTCCCGGTTGTAAAGTTTTAATGAAACACTGTTATTCTAGTTATGCATGGACTTCTGAGACTTCTTGCCTTATGAATGCCAGTTTCTTTACATCTTTGTTATACTGTGTTAGAGCAGCTCGGAATTGGAGGATCCAGTCGAGTTGTAGCTATTATAGGATGATGTTGTAATGGATCACTGTAATAGTTACGTTGTCTCTTATCAGTCCTTGTGATTTTTCCCAGCGCTGAGCGACTTGGAATTGAAGGATCTAGTCAAGTCCCCTTTCAGTTTCTTGAGACCCTGAACCAAGAGGATCTTGCATTCAGAGTCTTTCCTCTACATGTTGCTGAATGCCTGTTGCCCAAAGTAGTTTGTTCACCTTTCTTACTAAGTCTTCCACCTGCTTATCTTTTAATCAACCCACTGGCTAAAGTTAGATCAAGACCTCCTTCGTGCCATACATGCTAGACTCAGTCCCTGAGTTAGAGTGATATCTCCTCGAGTCTTTACCTCCATTTGGTCATCCCTTTATAAACAAATCGTGACATTAAACTGATGGGTGTCGGGCTCTGCTTCTGCAAGTAATCCAGGAGTGACTTTCGATGCTAACATTTCTGGCGCCATTGCCGGGGACGAAGTTGAAGATTTTCCCTAGGTAGAACGACATTGAGCCTCTGATTCTGAAGGTGCATCAGACATCAGAGCCCTTAAAGATTGCTACTATGCTCCTGGCGACTCCACTGTGGTGACTCCATTGTTTCCACAATCACTGTTTCAGCTGTGACTACTGTTAGCACACCTGAAAGCTGACCCTAAGGAGCTTTCTCAAGAAGGTTTCAGCAGCTGCTTTTTCAGTCTGAGAAGCTTCCTGGGGTAATGACAACGTTAAGATCTGGCCTTTGATGGTGAACAAGGACCAGGCATATTTGAAGCTGCACATCTTTCACCTGGTAACTCCATGATTCAAGGATTGATTGGCAACTCCACTGGTTTGATATGGAGAAAATTCTAGCTCAAAGGTTTGCTTTCTGTGACTTTTCTCAGATAGTTGGCTTTCCTAATGCACTTCTTGATAGAGACCAATGGGAGGATTTCCTCCTAGAATCTCATGCATCAGATTGGGAAGAACCAGCCGAGCATTTACTGGACTTCCATGAGGCTATCCACCGACACAATATCACGCATGAGGATGTATGGATTAAGCTCTTCAGGTATTCATTAAAGGGAGCTACCCTTGAATGGTGTCGGTCTCTTCTCACCCCAGGCATCCGCTCTTTAGCAGGTTTTCATACAGCTTCCAATTCATTTTGTAAAGACTACTATCCAGCTGTTCGCTTGTTTAAAAGTTGTTGTGAAGAGTTTTCTTCACTTCATGAAGCCTCTGTTGGCCCTGAAGACCATGTTCATGATGAAGCCCTTACTGTGGGGGAAAGCATCTGCTGTGAAAAAATTGAGGTGTTGAATTATATGAGTGGTGTTAGCTCGAGGATGGAAGCATATGACATCATATCGGATGCGTCTGTTCTTTTAGATGTTCATAAAGATCAACACGCTCCTATGGAGATTATGAGTTGGTAGAGCAGATGTGGTCCACGGTAGATGGCTCACCTAAATGTTAGATTGAAGCAGATATTCCTAGCAACCCTATCTCTGAGGATGGTAAGGATAGAAGACTGGGGGAGGAAGTTGCTCTAAGTGAACTAATGATATCTCTCATTGCCTAACACCCAAGTTTGAAATCTGAGGACAATGGGGAGGATTTTCCAGTCTCCAAGGCAGATGTTCTGGATGGCTCTCTTAATGAGAATATTGAAGATCTCGTAAGCACCTTAACATCTGTCCCTGATGAGCTTGTTGTCTCAGAACAAAACAATGAAGTGGTAGTTGTGGAGGAGGATTGTTCTCTTTTTCTTCACGAGATTTCCCATGATGTATTTACATTTGGGATTGAAAAGGAGGATCTGAATATCGTTCCTTTTTTGCAAGATCAAGAAGCTTGGTGCTTACCCAACTTTAACGACTATTCAGTTGAGGAGCAGCAGGGCCCCACATCACAGATCGATGACCTGGGTAGCATCCAGCCCGTGTATGATAGCTATGAATCAGGTTCTGAGCTAGACACCCAGAACTTCCAAGAGAATACTGCAGAGCCTTCTCCTCTGTTCACAAATAAAAGACAATGCGAGGAAATCAGCCCCCTTGAGCAACAAATTGAAAAGAAGATCTTACCCACAGGTCCTATCTATGATGATTATGACTCTGACCCTTGGGAGAGCCAAGAAGAGGCACCAAAAGAACTAGAAGAGCAATTGAAGATGTAGTTTACAGACTGCGTAGAGCCAGTCTGCGAGCAGCCACCGCCCGAGATCAGTGACCCTACATCAGTTGTCCACCCACCTGTGCTTACCATAGATATTCAACCACACATCCACAACTGTGTAGCAGAGGAGGCTGTCTGTCGCCAATTTCCTAGAATTGGCCACTCATTCAATGAACCTGTCAGCAAATACGTGGAGTGGCATTTCCCCTATGTCTTGGAGCCGCCCTATTTCATATCAACTTCACCCTGTGAGGAGAAGTTGAAGAGTGTAACCGCTCTGCTGTCACGGTTACACTATCTGCTGGTGATCATCGACAGAAGGAAGGAGCTTCTATCCAGGAAGCTGCTTGAATGGCTATGGTGGAAGTTTTCTTTCACCTAGCCCACGTAAAATATTTTATTAGTTTAGGATTGTATATAAAATAGCTCTTTGAGCATATATCTTTATTTTGTTGCTTTTACTTTTCGGCATATATTTCTCAGCAGGGGGTTTGAGCTTGACTCCATAGCCCAACAGAAAGGTGACTGGAACTGCAGAAAAAGTTCTTAGAGCATCGCAGGGACGACTCTATCCCCCATAGAGCCTAATGTTAGCGATAATTCTTGTCATGGGCTCGAGAGCATTCGAGTCCACAAGATTGCACGAAGTAATCAAGCGCAGCTTGGGAGAATCCTTGTTTTTCCAAGTAGCAGGTCAAGCGAGTGGGCATTTCATTCTTCAGTGGAAAGGATTCAGCGACAGAGTAAAATAGCGATTGATGGGTAATTGCAGATTAACCGAGTCGTGTCAAGTATAGCACTTAAATTTTTAAGGAAGTCAACGGTTGAAATCCTTCAGGAGGCACTCGCGAAGTTACAAGGGCCGTTGATCGCAAGAAGTTCAAGCGCAGTGTTATCTCTCAAGTTCAGGGTTCGTGAGTGTTATCACCCCATAAATTATGGGAATCAGTTGATGACTTGGATATTATCTATATCTGGTGATTTGGTTGACAAATGATATTGCATTCTTCAAATAATTTGTGAAAAGAAAAATAAAAAAGAAAAAAGAAAAGAAAAAAAAAAGAAAAAAGAAAAGAAAAAAGAAAAAAGAAAAGAAAAAGAAAAGAGGGCTAAAAAGAATTGAAACAAAGGCCCCACGCAATAATAGCAACTTGGTCATACCTTTCAAGCATGACCAAGTTCTTTTAAATTTTCAATGTTGATAGGTTAGAGAATGCATCTGATCACACTGTCTAATCTTGGTCAGATAGCCCCTAGGTTAGAACTAGTGAATAAATCTGATCAGACCATCTAATCCTGATCAGATAGCCCCTAGAAAGAAAAAAATAAATCTTAACCCAACTGTTTAATCTGGGTTAATTGCCTTGTGAAAGTAGGTTAGGACGTAGATTAATTGCCTTGCCTGCCTTGCCAAAATGAAGCCAGATCGATAAAGATGTTACCCTATGACTCCAGTGCCTAAGTGTAAGTGAATTGATGTCCCCTTGGTGGTGTATATGAGAAAAATCAAAGGAAAACCCATGAGAATGACCTTATCCCAAGTTTCCTACATATGACATTTTCCGCCCCCTACCTATGGCTCATTCACTTTTCAAAGGCCCAGATCACGGCGCTTAAATCAACAGTTCTTATACCATTCTGGACCCCCCCGCCCGTTCTGCCTTTAACGGAGGGGGGGGTCCAGAATCGGTGATAACCTTTGAACAGATCTGAACAGTTCAGAAAGGAGCGTGCTAATCCACGGCTAACGTTGAATTCCGCACCCCCCCCTCCGTTCTGCCTTTAATGGAGGGGGGGGGTCCGGAATTGGTTATAACCTTTGCGCACATCTGGACGACTCTAAAATGAACGCTTACATCTATGGCTCAAATTGAATTTTGGACCCCCCCCTCCGTTCTGCCTTTAATGGAGGGGGGGGTCCAGAATTGGTATTAAAGTACAGGCTGAGATCTGCGGCCTCAAATGTATCGTGCAGATCTATGGTTCCAAATGGATTCTGGGCCCCCCCTAGCATTCTGCTTTTAACCAAAGGGGGGGGGGGTCCGGAATGAATATTCCCTGCAGGTGGGTCCATTGTCACAGGTGGCTCAAGCCTATTGGTCAAGAAGTCCTGTCACCCACATGCTGCCTGACAGCCCCTCACTCATAGACGTCACCCTCCACCGAACCCACTTGTCCCACTTGCTCCTGGTCTGAGTCCCATCTCATAACTACTGCCAATCCCTGCTGTCAGGCCTCACCTGTTCCGTTTATGGCTAGCCCCCTTCGGCGACTTTTACCTCCAATCACATGCATCCACGTCAGTCACCCGTATACTTTGGTTACCGTCACCTGCCACATCACCTCAAGTGGCACGTTGTCCATTAATAATTGGGTAATATGTCCGTTGTCATGCTGACCGTTTTCCCGCGTCCGACCGACCCAGTTTTAAATAAAAACACCGTTGTGCCCAGTTACACTCTTTATTCATCCCCCGCGCCAGAACCATCCATCGCACCAGAGAACATATCTACCGTTTTTCCATTGCTTCCCCGTCGTTTTCCTCCACCACCAGTAGACCCCACTAACATTGTTTGTTGCAGGTACAGTTGCTGAGATGGCGTCTAAAACAAAGCAAACAGAAGAGGAAGAGAATCCGTTCGTTCCTCCTCCGGTGGACCTGGATAAAATTCCCCTGGTCGACAAGGATCGGTTGATAGTGGACACTATATGCAGTTTTGACTTCTCAGATTTGCAGGCATGGCTTTGGGAAGTCTTCCTAGACTAGAGTGACGAGATTGGGCTCTGGGAGTCCAATTTGCCCCTATATCTGTTCCCCCAAATCCGCCATTTCCCAGAATTCGCACTCAAGTGCCAAGCCCACTACGTCCCTGACCAAAAAGCCATTATTTCTTCGTCGGGGGACATCCTCTTCTTCATCACCCCAGAGGATATTGACCAAATGATGTAGATAACCCGCCCCGAATCTGCGTCCCCTTTCAGTCTGGAAATCCTCATTGAGCTATATCAAAAGATGACCTTCCCGCAAAGAGCTCAGATTTTCGAGCTGTTTCTTCCCACTTCCGCTTCACTCCCGACCACCAGCCCCCCATATCCTTCTTCCATATTTTCCATCAAAGGGAATCAGGTTATTTCAGCTCTGTGTGCTCTCCTTGGGTACTACTCTGATCAGTGGGTGGATGAGCCCATCCTGGGTTTTTTGTCCATCTTCTCTAACGATGAACAACCAACCACACAGTTTGACTACAACACTTTCCTGGCCCACAACATCCATGAACAATTTGTCAATTTCACCACAGAGGGTATGTTCAGGTATTCATCTATTCTGGCCTACATGTTCGTCTACTTCCAAGCAGACAAGTTCAATTTCTCCATGCAGAAGATGGATGCCGACGGGAAGCCACAGCCAGTCACAGCGTGGACATCTCTTCTGAAATCCAGTTTCGCCGAATACGACTTCACGGATTTCATTGACCAGTTTTACCACCCAGTGGTAAGTATGTTGAGTGGCATGCCTGAGCCACGGGTAAATGACGAAGTCCGGAGATTTCTACACCTCTCAGAAAATGCAAAGACAGGAGACTAGTACTTGTACCAGAATCACTCCGAGATCCGAGTCTACGGGTGCGAATTGGTACCATACAAGCTTCCGAGATATATACCGGTAAGAGTTTTCGCACTGGAATATATCAGGCAAATTATGAATTCTGATGATGTTCATTTTCTTTCTCTTAAAAAGAAGCAACAAATGCGGATTAAAGGGAAAATAGGCTCTTTCATCTGTAATAGTAGAGGTGCAGGTGATGAAGCAGACAAACTGTTGAGGGAAATGAAGTTCCTGCCAAGTTTCACTTGGCATTACGATCCTCACGGCATCATTTCTGATATGAGAGTCAAGAATAAGAATGCCCCATATGCACATGAGCCCAGGCCGGAAATCGAAAGATTTGCTAATCAAGTAGAATGGGAGCCCGATACGTTGGTGGACGTGGAACCAACTTCGGGATGGAAGGGCATACACCATCAACAAGTGCACCACCCATGGCCACACCTCAGAATGCCAAGGAAAAGAGGCCCCGACAAGAATCATCCTCCCCAGTGACAGAGGTGTCTTCAAAGGAATTTAAATTGCATGCCAAAAAGCTGAGGACCTTTCCTGTGTCAGGCACGACGGTGGAACAAGAGATCACCACCACCACTGTAATCACCACTGGGGCTAAGCAACTCAGTTTTCCTTTCGGCTCCAGTCAACATAAGGATGGGACAAATGAATTAAAGTCCTCAAATTCTCCATTGGATACTCCACCAAGTCACACTGGTCCCAAATTGGGCATTTTTGAAAAATATGACACGATTAGAAAGAGGAACCAGTCGCTCACCAACAGCACTTATGCACAGTTCCAGAAGCAGTCAGCCACGGCCCAGCATAGAATTCTCTCAACATTTGATACAGAGAAGGGTAGGATGCATATGGCGTTCCTACATGCACAAGTACCCGATCCAAAGGTGATATCCGATTACAAGAAGTCCACATTCGAGTTTCAAGCAAAAGATGTGCATCCGGCGGATCAGATGGATCTGCATAAGCAAACTGGGGAAATGATTTCCCACACTTTAGCCCGAGTTGCAACCTCTGCGTCAAAGCTTCGGATAGCTTTGAGCAATGCCCAGACCCAACTGAAGCTGGAGAAAATGTCTTCCTTCGCTAAGGACAACAGGATAAAGACGTTGGAGGAGCTGGTCCTCAAGATCAGTTACGACCCGACTAACGTCAAGGCCGTTGAGGAGATGATCAAAAAGAAAAATGCTGACATAGTCGCTTTGAGAAAGCAGCTGAAGCTCCCTCCAACAGAGGACCCACAGACAAAAGAAATAGATGAAAGGGAAGGCGAAAAGGATGAAATGCTGAAATTACTCCTTGAACAAAATGCGCAGCTAAAGGAAATGGAAGCAGAGATGGAGAGATTTCTCAAGGAGAAAGAGCAGGCAAAGCCAATGGAAGGCATTCCATTGAGTGCTGTCCCAATTGCAACCACAACGGTGACAGTCATTCCACCTGCAGGAATGGTTCCCCTTCCAGAAGGAGCTACGGACCTGGCCAATTCTATGGAAAGAATGAACCTGCAGGAGTCAGAAATCAGCAGGCTCAAGAAAGAATTGGAGAATCTCCAGGAGCTGAAGATTTCCTTTCAGACGAGTGTGTCAAAGGAAAAGCAGGTGAACAAGCAGATAAAGAAGGAGCTGCAGCAGCTCCAGAAACAAACATTGGCCGGAAAGACCTTGGTCGAATTTAAAGAACTTGTGTGGACTGATATCTCTAAGTCCATTAATGAAATCTGGCTAATGGTTCAGATCATGTTTGAACAAAACGAGTTGCTCGAAAGGAGCAACAGGTGGTGGAGAAAATCAGGATTGAGCTGGGCAACATGCCAACCCAGGCTAATGAGATCATAAAGTTCCTAAATTCTAAGACACGGGAGGAACTCGAGGAGCTGAAAATTGAAGACAGGACAGAAACCATATTGGAAGTGAAAAGAGTCCTGACCAAAAGAGGTCTTATGCTTCAGCTAGAGGAGAAAATCCAAGTCATGGATCAAGGAATGCAGAAGTTCTTCCACAAGATAGATGTGCTGCAAAGGAAAGGCCTACCTGGCATGAAGGTCATAAATGACAAATTGATGACGTTTCCTGATTATAAGAAAAGGTTGATCGAAGTGTCCAAAGACAATTCTAAGTTCGCAGGAATACAGGCAAACATAACAGGAAGAGCCTTCATGGAGGCCTTGCAGTTGGATATCAGTATCCAGCATGAAATTAAGCACATTTTTGTGGTCAAGCCTACATTTTCTAAGTACACAGACATGGACGAAGTGTACCGGAGATTGCTTAAGATCACAGTGCCAGGTCATATCAGATGGGAAGAACTGTGTGATCTACTAGATTAGTAGATGAGTTGTCACGTCCAGTCAGCTATCATGTCAGCAGAGGTGGCGAAGGCACCTCACCAACGGCCTACCCCTGAATTTCAGTATACAGTTGTGATGAATCATCAAATCAGTTTTGCTTAGTTAAGTTAGTTTTTCTAAAAATAACATGAACACGTCCTGATCAGTTATGATAGGATCGTATGTATTTTGGCTTATAAATACTTCATTTTCCAATGTATTGGGGGTTGTTGTTTTGCACACCCGATTGTTATCGAGCTGTAACATTTTTGACGAGATCCACCATTAATAAAGAAGAGGCATTTCACAGGATTCTTGCGCATGTTTCACTGGTGATGTGATTTTCTTAGTTAAATGTTTTCTTGCTTAGTGATCATCTTGTTTTTCTATAACTAATMTGTACGAATAGCGTTATGTTGYAGGATTTATCCCTGATACCCTGTTTCCGATTCTATAGATTTTAATGTTCATCTTCTAAATATCTTCAGTTAAGAGATTCTTAAGTGCTTGTTAATTGGAGTTATTTTCCTTATCTTTTCTTCTGTCCATCACTTAAATTATTAAAGATCCAGTGAGCTTGTTATCTCGCCTTGTGAAAGATTTCTTCAGCGTTTCTGGTTGCATCTCGGATTTTATTAAGTAAAGACCCCATACCCCAATGGATGTGTAATTTGTCTCAACCAACTTTAAAAACCTTTTACAACAAAACAAAACTCGTGCCTTTACCTAGTCTAATATCTTTTAAACAAAGCTAAATCTTATAGAGAGATCCCTCTCTGAAGCTACAAGGGCTAGATCCCAGCTTTAAAAGTGGTTGGTTAAGGTTACCTTTGTAAATTTCTTCTTTTTCAACCTCTAGGAAATTTACCGAGTGCTAATAGTGAGCTCGAAGGGCAGACCATATTCTTTTGATTGCGCGGGATTCCGAGTTGCGAAAAGGTGCCCAGAGGGGGTCAACCTTCGCTGACCATCGCGTCTCAAGACTTCGCGAGGGGAGAATGCCAAAGTTCGATACTCCAGCTCGCGAAGCCGCGAGTTGCGAGAGGCGTTAGTGCCTGGGGTTCTAGCCGACGGTTACATGTAGAGAGCGCCGACCAGAAAGGGGGCCCGACCCGTATCGCCATCTCGGGGATCGGGAGTTTAGAAAGGGGAGCCGAGGGTCTTTGACCCACGAACTCGCAAATTGCGAAAGGAAAGAAACTTTTAAAAGATTGGGCCCACAATATCAGGGGGTAATCTCAGCTGTCCATTTGAAGTGGACACCTGGCGTGAGATTAAGCTCCCCACCTTTTCGCCCATCTCGGTTTCAAAGCACAAAAAACAGCTCCATCATATCCCGGTACGCGAACTAGCGAAAGCATTCAGGACCTGGGGCCCACAACAACGTCGGGTGAGTTTGGGACCGTCAGATTTGAGGGACGCGTGGCACCAGATTGAGCCGTCTCGGCATATCGCTCATCGTGATTTCGATCAGTAAGGATCAGCCCCTTCATATTCGCGAACGTCGAAATCATAGAATCTGGGGCCCGTGACGCCACAAAGCATTTTCAGCCATCCATCAAAGAGGGATGCATGGTGCACGATTGGGCTTCATCGCCTCCTCGCCCCTCGCAACTTTGAAGATCAAGGACCAGCCTCCTCCCAACCGCGAGACGCGAAGCGTCGAAAGCATTCAAGACTTGGGCCCATAGTATCGCTGAAAGTGATCTCAGCCGTCTATCCCGCACGGACACGTGGTGCACGATTAGGCCCTATCGCCTCTTCGCGCATCTCGACTTTAAAGAGTAAGGACTAGCTCCTCCCCATCCACGAGACACGAAGTGTCGAAGCTCCTGAGCGTATCGACTCAGCCACTCCTTGAGGAAGCAGTTAATGAAAATCAAGCGGGTGGTTGAAGCCTCCCTTCAATCATTAAGTAAGGGGAATGGAGGGCCTGGCAAGCGGACTGCTCGAGAGAGTCCTGTGTACTCATTTTTCAGAGAAGCCATGCCCGAGTCCTCGACTAGCCGAAGGAAGTCTGAACATGCTATCTCAGCAATTAATGGCTCAGCTACTCCCCTTGTTGGAGCCACGCGTAGTTAAGATGGCATCTTTCATAGGCGCACGATCGTCCAGCCTGCATGCGCAGACTGTCAGAAGACATGCAGATGCAATGTTATTAATGCAGTATCTCGTTTTCGCTGTTGTGTTTTGTTTTGATTATATGAAGGCGTTTTCGCCATTTTTGTAAGCATCGATGGTTGAGCAGAGCTCCCAGTTGTAAAGTTTTAATGAAGCACTGCTATTCTAGTTATGCATGGACTTTTGAGACTTCTTGCCTTATGAATGCCAGTTTCTTTACATCTTTGTTATACTGTGTTAGAGCAGCTCGGAATTGGAGGATCCAGTCGAGTTGTAGCTGTTATAGGATGATGTTGTAATAGATCACTGTAATAGTTATGTTGTCTCTGATCAGTCCTTGTGATTTTTCCCAGCACTGAGCGACTTGGAATTGGAGGATCCAATCAAGTCCCCTTTCAGTTTCTCGAGACCCTGAACCAAGAGGATCTTTCATTCAGCGTCTTTCCTCTACATGTTGCTGAAAGCCCGTTGGCCAAAGTAGTTTGTTCACCTTTCTTACTAAGTCTTCCACCTGCTCATATTTTAATCAACCCACTGGCTGAAGTTAGATCAAGGCCTCCTTCGTCCCATACATGCTACACTTAGTCCCTGAGTTAGAGTGATATCTCCTCGAGTCTTTATCTCCATTCGATCATCCCTTTATAAACAAATCGTGACATTAAACTGATGGGTGTCGGGCTCTGCTCCTGCAAGCAATCTAGGAGTGACTTCCAACGCTAACACCACCCTTTCACTGACCCATCATCATCTCGTTCAACTACTTATCCAAAAGGGTTTTGCTCAACAAAACCCTCCACTAAACAATCCACCCATAGACCCCCAAGAAGCTGCTGAAATTCCTGAAAATCTACAGGAACAGCAACCAAAAAACCGTCCAGATTCTCCAGAAATACCTAACAGTCCGCCTACAGACCAAATTAGCCCAATTAACCCCCCTACCATACCAAGCCCACCCCACATTTTACCAGAATCATCTACTCCTGCCCTTCATATTCTTAGTGATGATTCTGAACCAGACAATTCTCCCTGCCCCATCATTGAGGAAAAGCCCCCACATAAATGAAAGAAAATTCATTTCTTTCCACCTTTTTTAAAAAGAAAACGAACAAGGGCCTCAACAAGGCCAGTCACTACTGCCACTGCCCTAGACCCCCAACCCATCCAACTAACACCCCATACACCTTTAACCTCCCAAATGCCGGAATCTTTGCCTATTCCACTCACGAACACTGAAACACAAGAACCAGACGCCCAGTATGTTGTGACATCATCCGTTTCAAACCCAGTAGCTGAAACACAAGAACCAGTTACTCATTCAGTAGTTGAAACACAAGAATCAACTACTCATATAGTAGCTGAAACACAAGAACCAACCATAGCTGTCACACAAGAACCAGCTACAGCTGAAACACAAGAACCAACTGTTGATATTGTTATTAAGACACAAGAATTAGATGCCCAAGGAGCGGCAATATTACTTTCTTTACATCAAGAAGCTGAAACACAAGAATCAGTTGTCGATCCTGTAGCTGCTCCACAAGAACCAGCTAGTGAGGCTGTGACTGCTACACAAGAATCAGTCACTTCTCAACCAAAACTGGCAATGGCCTCTGTCTTACAAGAAAATGAGTTCCTAAGGTCTGAAATGGAAGCTTACAAGCAAAAGCTAGCCATGGCAAAGGAAGCATATGAGAAGGAACTTAACTTGTACACCCTAGCTCGCATAGCAACCATGTCATAGGGGACTACAACAGAGAGCCCGTGTAAGGAATATATGTGCAGTCAATGTGGGGACATCTACTATCAAGTAGGCTACAAAGTAACTCAAATTCCAATGCCAGGAGCTCCCCCTGCACCTTCAATTATTGCAGTCAAAGAAGAACACCCTGTTGTTACACAAGAACTAACAGGACCCTCCAAAATTAAGACTGAGCCCTGGCCTGCAACAAATGTCAAATCTAAAACCCCTATTGTTGTTAATAAAGTTGTACAAACAGTGCCTATTGAGGAATCTGCCCCTCCCAGCTAGATCAATACCCACACCTTTGTGGAACAAGCCACTCAGACCCTACCTCAGCCTATTACTTGCAACGCTGAAACACAAACTCAGCCATGGGATGAGAAGGCAATAATACAGAAATGGCAGAAAGAGTATGTTGTTACACAGGCCAAAAGCCTGCAGGAACACAGACAGATCTGGATAAATCATACCTACTCAAATTGGGAAGCTTTGGAGCAAACACGCCAGGAAGCTCGTGCCCTTAAGAAACAGAACAAAGAGCTAAAAGGCAAATTGCTCCTGATATTTGACTTGGCACAAAAGCTATTTTCTGCAAGGAAACCATCCTGTAATTACTCCTTGTTCCTCATAGAATGACTTACATGGTTTCAGATCAAATCAATCACATAAGGCAGACCTCATGCAGTGCTACATCCAGCAGATTTTGTCAAAACCTTTGCAGAAGCCTCTGCTATGGATCAACACCTCCTCTGTGAGGCATATTTTCACAATGAGGCCATCCCTGAAAACCGACAGCTTAACCTTAACCCTCTTGTCGATGATATCCAGATTAGGGCACTCACCTCCTTCCTTAACAATCAGATTATATGGCAGGATGACTTCCTAGCTACCAAGCACAATGAGGATAATCGCCTTCTCTGGATAAGGCCAGAACCACAAAATGTTGCCACCTTTGTTACAGAGTATTATCAGTTTTTCAAGAAACCAGGGATGACTGAACACATTCAACAACTACAGACAACAGTGCTTCAGGATTGTCAACACTTCATCAGATCCACGGAGATTGCTGCCCTACAGGCAAATAACATGTTTTCGCAACAATCTACTGAGAAAAGACAGGAACACAATCCTTTTAGCCCCACTAATCTTGAGATGACAATCTCCAGGGTACCTAACTACATCAAGTGTGTTCAACAATGTGCTAAAAGTTGGATAGGGTACCGGTTTTATTTTCCTATCCTCTGGTTGCCAGCAGAGAGATATCAAATCCATTATAAGTTGACTAAGAAGACAGAAACAACAGCTTGGCAAAGGTTACAACGCGTTCAAGGGTTCAAAGCTCCAATAGACAACACCTCCCACAGCTACTACTTGAGTAACTTGCACGCTCAGAGTCAGTATTCAGATTCTGATTCAGAGTGAAGTTGCATGAGGACATGCAACATTTTAAGTTGGGGGGGATGTTAGGACCATATAATGTACCTTTTTGCCCACACTTTTTTCCACCATTACACTCTTGTTTCACTCACATTTAAACTCATATTATCACTTTACCCTATCTTTTCCAAAGTATACAACGTCTCTTCTCTTTACTATATGTTTAATCTGTTTTACATATAATTTTACATTACTCTCGTACTTAACCATTGATCAGAAATGTATAAGTGCTGAAACAGTTCGAACTGCAAATTAGCATTGAGGTCTGTTGCTAAAATAGTTAAAGCACGCAAACCCTGTGGCTGAAACAACAACTCATATAGAAGAAACTGTTACACAGTCCGTGGTCAATGATGCTGAAACAACAACTCACACAGATTGACTACAACAGCCGCACCTTGAGCTAGCATCAACCATCACTGCTGCCTGAGAGGTGCTGAAATAGTCAGAACGCAAATCTTGTGGCTGAAACAGCCCACAATTTGTGATGCTGAAACAACATATAATAGCAGTAGCAAGAGACAAATAAAGAAGCTATTACTCCAGTCACAACAACAACACCTCACTCAACACTTGTAATAGCATTCTATTGCGGGAGACTAGGATATCCTATTCCAGTTTAGAAAGTCGATCTGACTAAGAATAGAACTCAGATGTACACCTGTAATTAGTTGATTAAAATGTATTGAAGGGATCCTCCTCTTTAAATAAGAGGAAATCACCATTCGAGAGAAGCTTATGTTTTTGTACTAAGAAAAGATTTACAGAGAGGGATGTGTTTTACTTCGGATTGCAATGTAACACAGTTGACAGATGAATAAAAGATCGTTTTGAGCATTTCTCTCTAGTTCCTTTCGTTTCAGGGGAATCTCGTGAGAAGGGAGGGCCCACCTTCTTCACAATATTCACCCGTTAGCTTTGTAGTGTGTTAGTGTGATTTCTGTTTATGCCTTGATTAAATTATGTTTTGCTGAAACACTACTTCACTGAACTTTGTCTTGCTGAAACTCTGCTTTACTGAATGTTACATTGTTTTCATGTGATTCATGCTTGGGTAACTGTTAATCATTTTAGTTAGCAATCTTGTTTGATGAATTTACAAAAGCTTGGTAATCAGGGACACATGCTGAAGAGTCCTGCTTGGGAATTAGGGTCCTGTTCTATGTTAGAGATAGTTAGCCTTCAATGCATTAATGAGTTCATGAAAGTGTGCTAATCAGAAACAGGTGCTGAAGTTTCCTGCTTAGGGAATAGGGTCATGTTCTCTATTAGAGATAGTTAGCCTTCAATGTGTGTCAATCATTTCAATCAGCAATGAGTTCATAAAAGTGTGGTGATCGGAAACAGGTGTTGAAGATTCCTGCTTTGGGAATAGGGTCCTGTTCTCTGGTTATAGAATAGTTGGTCTTTCCTTTTGCAATGTCTTGAAGGATTTCTTTTCCAGTCTGTTATTCCTTTAATGTAATCCAGGATTCTTTGGACAATTATTTCTTTAAGCATTGAACTCTGCAATAGGTAGATTGTTTTCCTGTAATTCAAGTTAGAACTTCAATTTGTTCAAGGCAAAGTGTGATTAATATGTCTTTACTACAACTCTAGGTTTCTTTTGAGATTGAGCATATATAGTGTGTGGTTACCTTTGAAATAAACACGTGGTTACCTTTGAAATAAACAGACTTCCCTAGGTTGACAATTTATGTAGCACTTGATTGTTTAGTTAAATAAGCAATTATAGTGACCAACACTTTGCTCTACCTCTTTCGAGTTTCTTCTGAAGTTGGAGTAGGCTATCCTTTGCAAGATTGATTAGGTGTTTTTCCCCATGAACCACAATGGGTGTTGGTAGATCAATTTCGATTGACTCAAACACCATGTCTTATAGTATATTATCTTCTTCATATTTTTCTTGGGTTTCCTCCTCCATTCCCATTTCTAGATCTATTGCTTCTTTTGGATTTTTCTTTTGAAAGGTGCTTGGAAGATTGGTTTTTCAACATTTTCCTTCTCCTATTATTGGGTGATCTACTTAAGGTTGTCCTTCATTGGCTTGCAATGCTTCCTTAGTTGGATTTTCATTTTCTCCTAAGGTTGACAAGCTTTAGAAGCTATTGGAATTCTTATCTTGTGTACTTGTGGTTGGCTTGGCTAATTTTTCTCCTTAATTCCTTTTACTTGGGACCTTGTTGAAGCCATCATAGTCAGTGATTTGCTCAGATTTATTCTTGAGCATGTCTATATTATGTGGAAAATCCTAATTAGCCTACAAATTTCCCTGTATCACATCCTTAAAAGAAATGGTATAATTCCTTTTTGATAAAAATTAAATATATAATTAATTTAAAATACCAATTTTAATTAAAAAAAAATAGAAAATTAAATTAAAATAATTAAACATACATAATATAAAATTGATTAGAATTAGATTTAAAAAGTGAAACAAATATAATGTAAAATTGCTTAGAATTGAATTTTCCAACTAAAGTGACACCACGACCAATTTTAAGTGATTGGTGAAGCTTACTACTTTGACCTTCACCTAAACGGACAGTAAAGTAGTCCATTTCTCAATTAAAAGGTGAATATTTTAGCAAAAGAATGAAAGATGGGGCAAGGCAACTTTGTGGAATGGAATGTATACTGGCGGAAATTAGTGCAGGAAATTGTTAGACTATTCCAAACAAAAGTCGCTTTTATTCACCTTGACAAATAGAAAAGCAGAAATTGAGTGGGGTCGGTGGGGGACACATTTCTCCGCAATTCACGTAATACTGTTCACTCGCATCAATTCGATCCGGAATAAGTAGACAAATAGAAAATAGACAAGCAGAAGTTGACTGGTTAGTGGCGAAAATTAGTGCAAGAAAGTGTTGGACTATTCCAAACAAAAAACGTTTTTATTGACCATAACATAAAGAGGTGACGATAATGGCGGATTGACTACCTTTGTTGGAAAAGTTGGCGTATTGACTACTCGAATGACTGAGTTGGAAAAGTTGAAATGGTGCAATCTTCCCACCATTCAAGTAATACGGTTCGCATCAACTAAAGTCGGAACAAGTAGACTGGTGGGGCAAGTTCTCCACAATTAAAGTCATACAGTTCACTCGCATCAATTCAAGTACAGAAATAGAAAAGTAGAAGTTGAAGTGGGGCCCGGGGGAGCAATTTCTCCACAGTTCACTCGCATCAATTCAAGTGGGAAATAAGTAGAGAATTAGAAAAGTAGAAGTTGACTGGGGTCAGTGGTCAGTGGGGGACAAATTTCTCCGCAATTCAAGTAATTTGTAAAGCATCCAGTTGAAGTGACACCACCAACCAATTTGTTGAATTTACTGTCTTTACCTTCACTTACACGCTCCGACGGGGCCCGGGGGAGCAATTTCTCCACCATTCAAGTAATACGGTTCACTGGCATCAATTCAAGTCGGAATAAGTAGAGAATTAGAAAAGAGCGTAGTCTAAGCGTACACGCTCTACAAAGAGAATTAGAGAATAAGTAGAAGTTGAACTTTACCTTCACCTACACGCTCCTCAAAGACCATTTGGTTACAGTGACTCTACGACGACCTGGCTCAATACCTTTCGTTTCATATACCAGCATTATTGTCTCACAATTTTTTTCCTTGTTATTGCCTTACAATTTTATTCAATGTTGTTGAATTGATATTTAATTTTAAGATTATAAGTTATAAAACATTTCTTAATAACAAGAATAACAAGAGTCTTGAAAGGAAGTTTCTTTTTATTCTATAATATTTATAATTTTTTTTAAGGTTAAAATAAGATTTACATCCATCATTTACTCTTTTCTCAATACAATAGTTTCAGTTAAATTTGTAATGTAAATGGACTCACATATATTTGTATGAAGTCACTTCCTTCAAATTGTTGTTGTCATACACTAAATTATCACAAATAATATTTTTGAATTTGATTATCATAAACTTTGTCTTATCAATATTAACAATTATTACATATAATAAAGAAAAAAATCCTTAATATTTTACCAATATTTGTTTAAAAAACACTAAATTAAAAAAACAATCAATCATCTTATTTAATTTAAGATTTACAACTATTTTTTTTTAAATATTTTTTTATTCTATTTCCACTCATTTAAAAAAATCTTAAATGATATATATACCAGTATATTAAAAATGTAAACCTTTCCCATAGTGGTAGGTGATATAATCTATAAAATTCACATCGCTCGTTCAAATTTTGCTATGGTAAAATAAATTTAGTTAAGGATTTTTTTTTTTTAATAAAATTGTAGCTATCATCAATTGGCTTTTGTTATACTCGGGGAAGATTATTGTCGAGGTGTAAGATAAAGCTTCTGTCAAATAGAGTGGTTTACATAAAGTTGGGCATAATTTCATTTTCATTAAAATTTTAATTAATTAAACTATTTTGTTTTTAATTAATTAAACTATTTTGTAAAAGGTTTTAAGAGTTTTTAACTAAACTCAAATTAAAAAAAATTAAAATATTTTTAATTAATAATAATTAAAAATATATAATTTTAATTTTTTAATTAAAAAATATATTTTTTAATTAAAAAATATATTTTTAAATGAAATTTCAAAGAAATGATTTTATTTATTTATTTAGA